>PVJL010005514.1:86632-107223 GCA_004026885.1 Lyroderma lyra
AAAAAAAAAAAAAAAAAAAAAAAAAAAAAAAAAAAAAAAAAAAAAAAAAGAAAAGAAAAGAAAAGAAAAAGAAAACACCTATACCTCAACCAAGGGGCCTCTACACATTGCACAATCACAGCTAAGAAACCCACTAGTGGCATTAAGGTACCTACAAGCAGGCAGAGGGTTAAACAAAAAAGAAATAAAGGGAAAAGCGGGGACTCAGCTGCATGAGTCCCACTCTGAACTGTACCACTGGGGGAGGGAGGAGGAAGAAGGCAGAGGGAGAGTGCTTTGGGCTTCATTGGGTCAATGGGATAGAGGAAAGGGGGCTCACAGGTGGTGTGATACTACATCCATCTCACTTTGGCCCCAGGAGGTGCAGACTGCTCTGGAAAACATGGCATCCAGACTTCACTCCACTTCCCAGGGAAGGGGGAATGACTGGGCAGTAAGGAGTCGCAGTGTGAATGCTCCAGTCAGGAAAGAGAAGGAGAGAGGGGGCTTCACGCACATTTCTCAGCCCCAAACCAAGACAGTTTGAAAGACTAGCATATAGGACAGCTGACTCCAAGGCTCAGGGCAGAATCTGCATGTGAGCAAACCCAGAACAGAAAGTGCAATCATGCCCAAACTCCTTGCATGACCCCAGGATCCCCAGCAAGAAAACAAAGCTGCAAAATGCCCCTCCCCCACAGACCTCTGTCCACCCAGTGTCAGAAGCGAATACCAAAAAAATTACAGCTGGGAGGATCCAGAGAGGCTTCAAAAAATGGGAACCCAGAGAATTGAAAAGATGGGGACAGGTGACCCATCAGAAACTGAGCTCAAAGGAATGATTATAAAAATGTTTAAGGAACTAAATGATAATTTCAACAGAGAGATAGTAAGCATTAAAGAAGACTTACATACCATTATAAAGGAACAGAAAAAGATAATGACTACATTTATGAAATGAAGAATGGTGTAAAAGTCACCAAACTAGATACAATAGAAGCACAAAGTAGTAATTTGCAGGAAAAGCTAGCAGGAAACACCCATTTAGAATAGATATGAGAATCCAGAAAAATGAGCATGGTTTGAGATTCCCTAAAATTGGGACAATTTTAAGTGGAAGAATATCAGAATCATAGGTGTTTCTGAAGGGATAGGGGAATAGCAAGGGATCAAGAAATTATTTGAAGAAATAATGTCTGAAAAATTTCCTAACCTGGTGAATGAAATAGACGTACAAGTCCAGGATACACAGAGAATCCCAAACAAGATGATCCCAAACAAGAACACACTGAGACACATTAAAATTAAAATGGCAAAAGTTAAAGGAAAATAAAAAATTCTAAAAACAGCAAGAGAAATGCAAGTACTAACTTATGTAGGGATACTCAATTGATTCTCAGCTGATTTCTCACCAGAAACTTAACAGGACAGAAGAGATTGGCAGAAAGTACTCAGTGTGATGAAAACTAAGGCTCTACAACCAAGAATAATGTATCCAGCAAGGCTAGCATTGAAAATTGAAGAACAGATAAAGAGTTTCTCAGATAAAGAAAAATTAAAGAAATATATCACCACCAAACCAATACTACAAAGAATGTCAGAGGGACTTCTTTAAGATGGGAGGAGGGATGGGAGAGTGGGTAAAATAAGGGAAAGTGGTGGAGAAATTTAGTTTTATTTTTAACATAGAATTGAAAGCAACAAAGGAACAAAACTCATGGACACAGTTAATACTTTAGTAGTTACATGAGGGTAAGCAGGGAGGGGGTGGGGAAGAAGGGACAGGGACACAAATATATGGTGATGGAAAGAGAACTGACTCTGGGTGATGAACACATAATACAACACATAGACGATGTAATGTAGAACTGTACACCTGGGACCTATGTAATTTTTACTAATCAATGCCACCTCAATAATTTTTTTAAAAAATGAAAAACTTAAAAAAAAAAAAAGAACAACATCAAGGAACGAGCATGTAGCACAAGTCAGGAGAGGGGTGTTGGTTTATGTCAGGATGAACATGATTATGATCAGACAATCAATCCCTAAGAGGGGTTTGCAGCAAACAGTTTCTGTTCTGACCCAGGTCCAGCTCATAGGTTAGAGGTCATGTCATGGAACAGTTTCTCCTGCACATACTTTGTGGGATACTATGGTTTTTAAAAGGTTGAAGAATATATAGCAATAGGGGAAACACTTATTTCTAGAAATGAATTATACAAAACAAGGCTATCCACTTAAAAATCCTATTTAGGATGTCACCATTGCAAGAAGCAATCCCAGTATCTAAGCAGAGCATAGCCTGATGAGAATCCTTATCATCTTACTAGCTGCCCTCAGTGTTTCCCTTAGAAAAAGAAACTGGCTTTGATAAAGGAGGACATCAAAAAAGTAATGTATTTGACCAAGTCTTAGAAGCACATTCCCCCCCATCTTGACCCTTCTGAAACTGGGAGGCATGTTTCAATTGCTCCTGGTGAGGCATGAACACCCAAGAAACGGTGTTTGCAGCTTAGAGGAGAATTCTGCAGGTGAGAGTGGAGTACCCTGAGCCCATGGGAACTAGTTGGGTCTGTATGAGACAGGGAAGATTGGTGGTCAATGAAGTTGTGTTTGAAAATGCTCTGGAAACAGAAATCAATAATAGGCTAGGGCACATAATTGCAAAGCTGACTCAAGAGCCCAGCAGTAAAACTGTTTACTTCTTACATGTCATCTTTAAAGAAAGCCTGCCTCACCAAAGCTAGCCAGGGTCTAGTTCAAGGCTGGAAAAACTATGGCCTATGGCTTGTTTCTGTACAGCGTTTGTGTGTAAAGAATGGTTTTTGCATTATTTTTGGCAGGGAGGGGTAGTTCTTTGACTGGGAATCGAACCCAGGCCTCAGCAGTGAGAGTGCTGAAACCTAGCCACTACACCACCAGGAAACCCCTGGTTTTTGCATTTTAAATGATTGAACAGAATCAAAAGAATCATGTTCATGATGCCTGAAAATTATATAAAATTCAAAATTCAGTGTCTGTAAAGTTATCACCTGTTATCTATGTAACTGCTTTCCACAATGCAGAATTGAATACTTACCATGCAATTTGAGAGGCCCACAAGCTGAAAATATTTACTGTCAAGCACTTACAGAAAAAGTTTGCCTACCCCTGATCTAGATAGCACAGGACGGTATTGTTTACAAATGCATGCACATTAATTATTCAGAGTCAAAAGTGATCCTCCCCCAAACCATTATAATTTTAATATATATAATAAATAAATGTATTATATAGTATAACACATAATTTATGAGACAATTATAAACGTAAACAATGACAGATTTTATTTTGTGCATATTAAGAAATTATTTTTAGGTGTGATAATGCTATTATAAATTTTAAAGTTCTTTCTTTTAGATATAGAAGTTGTAAAATTGCAATAAAATGATATCTCTGAAATTTGCTTCCAAATAATCTGGTTAGGGGAGAATGAGTGGGAATACTGATGAAAGAAGACAGTGGAAGTTTATTGATAGGTACCTGTGAGGGTCATTATACTATTTTGGTTACTTTTATAACAAAAAAGGCAATCAGGAAGAAAGTTTCTAAATAATTCAATCTATTTCACTTACATTTTACTTTTTGTGCATGCACAAAATTCATCTAGAGGAGATCTTTTAATAAATGTTGAAAGTAAAATTCAGAGTGGTAAGAAGTATTCTGAAGTATTTTCTTCTTCACGGTACCTATAAAAATAGTATGTTCTAGACTCTGTGAAATGCAGCCTCTGAAACATTCTGCAGAAGAAATAGTCATATCAATCATGACAGCTGACAAGTTTGAGCACCTACTAAATACCAGGCACCATTGTGGTGCTTTGCAGATATTAACTAATTTTATCGTCACAACAGCCCTGGCAGGCTCAGAAGAAAAGAGAGGGAGTAAAGAGACAGGATTGAGGGCCCTGCATGCAATTGCAAGAGATGAGCTTGGGGCTTTTTAGGAACAGAATCCTGTGTCCTCCCACAACTGTCTTTGCAATTTCCTGTGCCCTCGGTCATACAAGTATATGTATTTACAGTACATTGAGCTTGGATGTTCAGAGCTTAATTCATTACTGTCCAGTCTCAGTCCATTTGGAATACCACAGACTGAAGGCTTATATACAACATAAATTTATTTCTCATAATTCTGGAGACCAGAAAATCTAGGATCAAGGCAACTAGCAGTTAAAAGTCTAGTGAGGAAATTTTGAAGGGTAAAAATGTTCTATATCTTGATCATAGTGCTGGTTGCATGAGTATACATTTCGTAGAGGCTAAATGAGTGTATGCTTAAAATGGGTAATTTTTATTGCATGTAAATTATTTCAATAAATTGATTTTGTAAAATTTTGGACCCTCTCAAAGCTGGTTTCTTGGCATTCTGTGTGGATAAAAACATTTCAGGGGAGTTCCCTGATGGTGTAGTGGCTTAAGGCTTCGGTGTTGGCGCTGTCAGCTCTGCGGCCTGGGTTCAATTCCCAGTCAGGGAGCTACTCACATACCAAAAAGCAAAAAACAAACAAACAAACAAAAAACATTTCGTGCTTTATTTTCTCTGTTTGCTAGTAATTCCTTACTGAAAATCTTCCTATGTTCGTGCTTTGAGCCTTACATACCTGCTGTTTTCTCTTAGCTTCAATATGGCTGTTCTGGTGCTCAGTTTAAAAAGTTCCAGCCATTCTAAACTAGCAAAAGAGATCTCAGCCCTGCGAGAAGGAGAAAAAGCTCTGGTGTCCCTGGCAGCTATGGAAAAGCAGACCTGATCCTCGGGGACTTGGTACATGCCATTCCACTCTCTGGAACACTCTTGCCTGCCTCTTTTCCTAGTGAACACTTGTCATCCTTCACACCTCACCTGGATTGTCACTTCCTTAGCAAATCTCTGGTCCGGACACCTCATCTGGTGCAACTCTCATCACACTAAGTTCCTTTATTTAGACGACTTAGCCCCATTTGTAAATAAATAGATTTATTTGCAAGTGTGTTTGTTTCCTATCTGTCTCTCTCAGCACTCAGTTTCCTGTGTGTGCTTTTTGCCCAGTTCTCCCCAACATCCAGCCCATGTGGAAATGTGAATGTTTCGGTCTTTTTGGAAAGCAGTCTAGTAACATCAATTACAAATACACATCCAATTAACCCAATAATTCTAATCTGAGAATCTAACTCATGCAACTTATAAAAAATTAAAAGGATGGTACTGGTATCAAGGAAAGCAAGCAATTTCCAGAAACTCTCAGCCTACACCTGGTTGTCCAGAAAAGTGTCAATGTGGCCACCGCCAGCCACAAGGAAACCTGGGAAAGCAGGTCATTCTATCTGGGTCCATTGTGCCCTGAACAAAATTGGGAATTTGATGGCAAGAAGAGGAAACTGGATATTGGGTAGGCAGCTAACAGTGTCTGCCAGAGAAGAGGAGGCAAACCAAGAAATGGCAGAAGTGGCTACATCTAGCTTAATTTAAAAACATAATTACATGGCCCCCATCTACACAAGTGCTGGAGGAAAACTTCACCTGTCGTCTGCCAACTCTTACTTGAGGACTCTTTGCTTATTCACTTATTTAACAGACACTCACAAAACACTAATTCTGTGTCAGTTGCAACTCAGAGCAAAGCATAGACATGAATTCATGTTATTCATACAGCGATTCCATGTGTTTGTCTCTGTTATTGCAACCTGAGCATCATATCCATGTCCACATAAATAAATTTATGCCCTGGATCACACACAGTTGACATTCACCAAGCTGAGCACAGTAAGATAAGAACTGATTATCTGCATATTACAGATGCAAAAACTCAGGCACAGAGTGGTTAAGTAACCCACCGAAGGTCACACAGCTCATAGGAGGTGCAGCCAGGATTCCAACTCAGGTCCTCTAATTCTAACCCCTCTGCTGTGCAGTAACACATGGAAAATACATAGTAGATGCTTAAGGAAGAGAGTTCCTGAGATGGGGCCTGGGCCTTGGAAACAAGAAAGGATAGATGAAGAGAATTGGAATGGCACAGCAGAATTATCTCTCTGGATCCCCCACTTTGGGCCCCAACCTACTAGTCCCCAAGGCCTATCGGGACCCACATCTAGTGACACATCAGAGGCTCTGATATTTGTCTCTGGGGCCACAATGACTCTTGCTCAAGATTCTTTTTATTGTTTTTATTTTTTTATGTGGATAGTTCCCTGGCTGGGAATCGAACCCAGGTCACACCATTGACAGTGCCGAAGCCTTAGCCACTACACCACCAGGGAACTCCATCAAGATTCTTTCCTGGACCCTTATCTGTTCCCAAAGTCCCTGGCCAGTTTCCTGCTATATGTCCCCAACCTCAACCCATCCTTAAGACTGATGGCTGTCCTGAACAGACAGACAACAGAGACAGACAGAGCTCTCTTGGCCTGACCCTTGCCCTCAGACATAGGACATAGTGACACAGGGATGGGGATTTGGTGGAGGGGCCTCAGAGAACTCAGAGGATGGGGGCTTGGGGGCAAAAACAACAACTGAGGTATGGCCAGAGTATACAAGGAGGAAATGGCAAAAGATATGGAAAGTTCTGGAACCCTTCCTCTGGGTTCCATAATCAACTCCATCAGGTAAGAGACAGTACAAGCTGTTACTGCTGCCTGCAATCCTCTTCCTTTAGATATTCACATGACTCACTTCCTAACTTCCCTCAAATCTTTGTTTAAATGTCACATTTTAAATATCTTCTTGCCCTCTTTATACTACAAGCAGCCCCCTTCTGCTTCATTCCCCACATTCCCAATCCACCTTATTTTAATTTAAAAACACTTTTGATTATCTTCCTTCCTTCCTGTATAGATGAGTTACCATTTGGTGTCATTTCCTCAGCTTAAAGAACTTCCTCTCATGGTCTGCCGGCAGTAAATTACCTCAGATTTGGTTTATCTGAAAATGTCCTTATTTCACTTTCTTTTTGAAGGCTATTTATACAGGCTACAGAATTCTAGATTGACAGATTTTTTTCTTCATTTGGCACCTTAAAGATACTGTTCCATTGTCTTATGGCTTCCCCTCCACTGTGGTGAGAAATCATCTAATAGTAATATCATTTTTCTCTGGCTGCTTTCAAACTGTCTTTATATTTTAAAATTCAGCAATTTGATTATGATGTGCCTGCGTATAATTTTCTTATATTTATCCTGCTTGGAGTTTATCAAAATATTTGGATTTGTAAGTTAATGTCTTTTACCAAATTTGGTAAATTTGGAGCCATTATTTCTGTAAATACTTTTCTGTTTTGTCCTCTTTTCCTCTTTTTCTGAAACTACAGTTACTTGCAGGGTAGACTGACTGATATTATTTCACAGGTCTCTGAGGTTCTATTTATTTGTATTTAATATTTTTCTCTCTGTTCTTCAAGTTTGGTAATTTCTATTGATTTATCTTCATGTTCACTGATTTCATTTCCAACCTCCTTTGAAGTCCAGCCAGTGAAATTCTTATTTCAATTGTATTTTCAACTCTAGAATTTCAATTAGACTTTTTTTTTTCAGTTTCTCTTTCCTAACTAGGATCCCCAACTGTTGTTTAATTATGCATATCTTTTCCTTTAAACCTTTGAACATATTTGTATTAGATGCTTTAACATCTTTGCATATTGCAAAATCCATGTTATCTAGTAGGTGTTATCTTGGTTTTTGTTAACTGCTTCCTTTGTTGAATATGGCTAATACATTCCTGTTACTTCACATGTGTAGTGGTTTTTAATTGCATCCTGGCTATTATGTATACTGTAGAGACTCTGCATTGTGTTATATTCCTGTGAAGAGTAATTCTTGTCCCAGCTGAACTCAATTGGCTGAATTCAAACCACTAACTATACATTCTTTGTAGTGGCAACTGCTGAAACCTCTGCTCAGTTCATTCAAATTCCAGCTGTTGTTTTTTTTACCAGACATCCTGGTGTGTGTGTGTGTGTGTGTGTGTGTGTGTCTGTGTATTTCACCAATTTAGTCAAACAAGATTGTGGAAGGATTTGTTTGATATACAGATTCTAGAGTTTATCTTCTCTGGGGTTCCCTTCCTTCCACAACTGCTTCCCTTTTCACTATTTTTCTGGCTGATCTGCCAGCTCCTAACTCTGTCACCTCACATCTCAAGCCAGTAAGGATGTCACAACCACATGGCACCCACACTGAAAAAATCCCAATTCACAACTCTGACCCCCATCAGGGGTAGATGCTCCTCCAGTTTATGCTTAAGTTTTCTCACTCTCCAATATCTTTGAAAAGTAGAGTGATTTTTAATATATTTTTTTTTCTTTTTGGTATGTGGGTAGCTCCCTGACTGGGAATCGAACCCAGGCCGCAGCACTGACAGCGCCAGCGTCGAAGCCTTAAGCCACTACACCATCAGGGAACTCCAGATTTTTAATATTTTTTCCAAATTTTATACTTTCTTATTTGCAAGACAATTTGTCTGACAAAGCTACTCTGACATTACCAAAAATCAGAAACTCCTCTTTTTAATTTTTTACTACTTTTATTTTTTCCACAGCACTTGTAACTTTCTAAAGTAGTATATTGTGGGTTTATTTATTATAGGTATTATATTTTTCATCTGTCATCCCCCACTAGGATGAGAGACTGTTTTTTGAAATTACTTATTTGCAGTACCAAGAGCAATATCATAATGACATAATGAGTACACAATAAAAATGCATTGCATGAAGAAATAAATAAAAGTGTTCTAGAAAGGACCGTCGATTCTGAAAGGGAGTGAAAGATAACCTGTGGCTCTGACATGTGGTCATTCCTGTTCTGGAAAGATGCTTCCAAATGCCCACCTGAGGAGGTAGGGTGCCTCTGCCCGCTGACCATAGCCATCCTGTCTATGTCCTTTGTGGGTGGAATAGTGGTCAAGGGGCTGGTGCTCTGGACGACTGTTCTCTGCATGATCCACTCTGTCACCACCATCTGGTTCTTCAACCTCGCCCTTACTAACATCAATGTCCCATTGTCCCTGCCTGTCACAATATACAAGACTGGCTATCAGCCAGTGGCTCCTCAAAGATTTGGTCTGCAAGCTCTACCTATGTTTCCTGGTCCTCACCTTCTTTTCCAGTCTGCCTCCTGGTCTTCATCTCTGTGGACTGTTGCATCTCTGTCCTCTACCCTGTTACTTGTTCACAGTCAGAAGAGGTAGCTCTGGTCCCACTCAGATTAGCCATAAGACCTCCCCGCTCAGAACCTCTGTTCTCTCAACACTGTACAACAGCACCAAATGCTTTTGTATTTCATGGCTGAGAAGTATCAGGGAGGATAGAGGCTCCTTAAAAAGTAAACAGAGAAAAGTAGGTTAGTAAAAAACAAAACTTAAAAATAATGTAGGCATATGGTAAAAAGGAAATTGTCTTTTCTGTCTTCCTAGATCCTCCATTCCGACTTGCTCTCACTAGAGATTGTTAGTTTCTTTTGTATTCTTCCATTATCCTACACTGAATGTGTATGTTAGTGCGTGTGTGTGTGTGTGTGAGGGGGGGTATTTCACCAATTCCCCAGTGATAAGCATTTAAGTTGCTTTTGAATCTGCTAAGATTGTATTTTTGAAACTTAAAAATCATTCAATATAATCCACATCCTGAGCAATACAAACACAGGAGTGGAGAAAATCATAAATTTGTCACAGAGTGAAAATCCATGCACCTTAGCACACTGTCAGCCACCCCAACACGACCTTTTCTCCCCCTCCACGGATAACCTCTACCCTAAATTTTATTGTGAACCTTTTTTTGCCTTGCCTTTTTCCTCTCAAAATTTTCATTTGAAACATTTCAAACTTGCAGTTGTAAGAATGAAACAAAATGTCTTTCAATTAAATTTATCAAATGTTGATATTTGCCCATTCCCACATCCCATATATTTAGCCTCTTCTCTCTCTCCCTCTACTTCTTCCTCTCTCCCCTTCTGTCTTTCTCCTTATCTGCATATCTCCCTATTGTTCATTCTCTGTCTTTCTCTGTCTCTGGCAGTCTCTCCTCTCTCTCTACTTACCTGTGTATCTCTTCTTCCCTCTCTCTCTCTATCCATCCACCCACTATCTATCTATCTATCTGTCTATCTATCTATCTATCTATTTATCTATCTATATAATCTATCTGTACCTTTCCATATACATACATATACCTGTCCTGATGGACAGACATGTAGGGAGAGTTGAGGTCTGTGAGGCCCAGGGAGGGAGCCCCACAGCTGCTGTCTCTCAATGGGCCAGTGGTCAGAGCCACCTCCAGAGAATTTTGAACCTTTTAAAAGTAGGAGCAGACATCATATTTCAACATGATTAAATTCTTAATCTGTATCTCTTAAGAACTAAGCCATTTCCCCTGTACAACCATAATATTATTACCACCCTCAATAACTTTAACATTGATATTATCTAATAAACAGTTTATATTCAAATTTCCTAGCTGTCCCAATAATAAATTCTATAGCACTTTTTAAAAATCAGGAGCCTGCAATGATATTCTCCCCACCCCTCCTAAATGGACTATGTATTAAGTCCAACACTGTACAGATGAATTCCCTAAAGCAGAGGGAACACAGGCCATATTCAAAATGAGAAATTAATAACAAAGGATAATCGAAAACACTCAGATCACCTTGGACATTTCAAAACACCCTTCTGAGTAAGTCCTGGGTTACACAACAGAATAATACTGAAGTGGCACTCATTTAGAAATGAGCACACTACACATAAAAACTTGTGAGGTGGAGCCAAAGCTGTACTCTGAGGAAAATCTAAAGCTTTAAATGGTAATGGGGCAGGGGAGGCGGGGAGGAGTCCGAAAGGGGATGAGCAAAGCAAACAATTGAAGAGGCTAGAGAAAGAACAATAAAATAAATGCACTAAAAGTTGAAAGAAAGCATTGGTAGATATTAATGAGGCCACAGATGAAAAAGAAAAAGTGGATAATGAGAAGAAGGTGGTTCTGTCTCTTTCTTTCTCCAAGATAATATCCTTTTATATTTGTACTTGTGTCCTTTGATGAATACTCCAGGAAGGTAAAATGGCATGACAGCCACTTACAGCTGGGTGACACCAGTCAAGCTCCTTCCATTTTTCATGCCTCAGTGCTCACCTACGTGAAACAGGATAATAGTACCTTCGTCAAAGAGTGGTTGTGCCGATGACGTGTGTTACTGCTGGCACTGCAGAAGTTTGATATAAATGTTTGCTATTATTGATAGTCTCAGCTGTTAGATAGATTCCTCCTCCAGGAGTGGCAGGGTCAGAGGGCGTGTTCCACGCTGCCAGACTCCGCAACAGGCGGGCCCAGCCAAGGCTGTTTCCTACGCTGCGCCAACGCAACTGAGCTGTCAGTCTCTTTGATCTTCGCCTTCTCCGAGGAGCATACTGGGATCCCGGTGAGGTTTTAAATTTTCATTGATTTTCTAATGAATGTCGTTAAGTAGTCTTTCAAGGGAACTGCGGTTTTTTGAGCAGGCTGCAGGGCTCTCCAGGAGATCGCGGTGTTGGGTGGGGGCAGCGGGCATGGTTGGTAAGTTGGATCTTGAGACCCAGCCAAGAGAGGGTGCAGCTTCTGGGCATGGCCCAGCGAAGGAATCAGCATTTCCTTGGGCAGCATCCCAGAGAGAGGGTTGTGGAGGATGCCCCAAGCCTCGGATTCTTACTGTGCCAAATAGGGACTTACAATCCTTCCGTAATAGAATTTCTATGAGAACTCAGGAGGTGATTCACTCCTTCAGTCATCAAACAAGGGCCACTCACAGGTATGGATGGCGTCCTGTGCACCAGGTCCTGTCCGGAGCCTTCTCAATGTGTGGACTCCCAAAAGTGCCATGTCATTGTGCTGATAAGGAAACGGAGGCTCAGAGAGGTAAAGTCACTTAACCACCGGTCACACAGCGAATAAGTGGTAGTCAGGACTTGAAGGGTCTGATTCCACGAATCCATTCTGTCATGGCTATTGAGTGCTGGTCAGATGAACAGGCTGGGTTCCAGGCACTAGAGAGAAAGGTGGAGACAGAGGTCCCTCCTACTTTGGAGAGATTGGCATTCGAGGGGGAGGGGCTGACCACCGAGGGAGAGGGACTGACACGCCAAGGGGAGGGGCTGACAGTCATCCTTCAGAGCCCCAGTGCCTAGTGGGTGTAAATCTCTGCCATCCCCTGGGAGTCAAGCGTGCCTGACAAGACGGCCTCTGCCCTCACGGAGCTCACAGCCTGAGGAAGACGGCCACCAACTAACGGTCCCACAGGAAGATATTTTCCTTCCAGGCAGAAGGGAGGCAGTTACGTGGCTCTTCATCACTACCTCTGTTTCTCTCAGCAAGGAGAGAGCGGGGCGGAGCCCAATCTGGCCCGGTTTGAGATGCTCCCAGCCGTGGGAGACAGACTGTCATCACAGTTGGAAAATAGCTGTCATGAGACTCGTCACCCCGTGACACCTGACACCTTTCCCTGCAGTCTGAAACCCCGCACTTGGCTGCAAAGTTGGAGGTTCTATTCCTGTTGGCTGAACACCCGCTGTTTTCTGATCCTCAGCAGCCCTGCTGGGATAGAAACTTACCTGCCTGGGGCTGGGGTCCTCGCCACGGTGGGGACAGCAGGGGCGGACCCCACCTCAGGACCACGACTTACTTGTGTGCTATGGGTTTCTTTGTTCTCATTCTTCTCTGTGTGGAATAAAATGAAGACTGGGCAACGTGACAACCTTATACCCTCTCTGTGTCCCGCACTCCTGGGACATGGCCTGTGGAGAAGGATGTGCTGTCTCACTCCGCTGGTCTCACGCTGACCAAGACCTGGGTTTATAGGGTTAATAATTCACTCCTTTGAAAACGGGGGCCTCTCATGTGACTTCTCTTGTAGTGGGTGATGCTAGGGGCCCCAAAGGAGTCAGACCAGGACCCTGATCTCAAAGAGACCACAGAGATGGACACAGACAACGAGCAACCAAGGTGGCGTGGCTGTAACAGAGCGGGTACCGGGTCTCTGGGGCCCAGAGCTCAAGGGGGAAGCGGTGGGGGGCAGAATTGGGGGTTTTAATGGGCCACAGTGGGGGAGGCCAGGCTGAGGAGCTGGGACTTTGTTCAAGGGCACTGGGGAGCCATGGGAGGTGTATGAATGTGTGTGGATGTGTGTGTGTGTGTGGGGGGAGGGTGCAAGATCATCACTGGGTATAGAAAGATTCCTCTGGGGTCCCATTGTAGGGGTTGAGGACAGGGCCAGAAGAAGGCTAGGGTGGGGGTCCAGGAGGAGAGGAGGAGGCCTGAGCAGGAACCAGGCTATGAAGATGGACAAGAGAGAGTAGGGGGCAGGAGGGGCAGGGCAGGGCAGGACAGACAGGAAGGAGGGAGTGAAGGGACTGGCCTTTAATCCAGGACCCCCTCTTCTCCTCCCTTGCAGCCTTGCCCCGTCTCCCAGTCTTGGGCACTCTGAGGCCCACAGGAGCCACAAGACAAGGCCCGGCAGAGCATGACACCCACTTCCCCTCAGGGCTCCCATTCCTTCCTCTTTCCTGAACACCAGCCCCACCCCTCCCACTGCAGGCGTCTGCAGGCGTGTCCAGGCCTCTCCTTTGGCCATCCTGGGTCCAGACTCTTCTCTCTCTCTCTGTGGCTGTCTCCAACTTCCGATCCCCCCCTCATTCCAGAAACAAGCTCAGCAACTGAGTGACTATGGAACGTTCCAGAAGCCTCCATGTGCTGGTCCATAAAATGGGTGTATGAGTTTCCTAGGGCTGCTGGAACAAATTCCCACAAACGTGGTGGCTTAACCCAACACAAATTTATCTCATGACTCTGGGAGTGCAAGGTCCTAAACAGGTCATGGGCTCTAGAAAATCCATTTCCTTTCCTTCTCCAGATGCTCCAAGCTGCCCTCACGTCATGGCTCACGGCCCTTTCCTTCAACTTCAAAGCCAGCAGGGTAACATCTTCAAGTCTCTCTCTGCCTCCCTGTTCCACTTATAAGGACCCCAGTGACTGCATTGGGTCCACCTGCATAATCTAGTGTCCTCTCTCTGTTTTAGGGTCATCTGCTTAGCACCCTTAATGCCATCTGCACCCTTAATTCCTCATGAAATGGAGCATACTTACAGATTCCAGAGATTAAACATAGATATCTTTGGGGCCATTGCTCTACCTACCACAGTGGGCACGGAGATCCCTACTCACACCCATTCATCCACTTATTCAACAATATTTACTGAGCACCTATTATGTGTCAAGCACTGCTTTAGGATAAAAATCCCTGCTCTTACAGAATTTCTATGTTACAGCATTGGAGGGAGGGGTGCAGACAGACAATTAAACAACACAAAAATTAAAAATAATACATGATCGTCAGTGCTACGGAGGGGGCTGCTGTCTTAGGCACCGGAAGAGGTGGCCTTGGGCAGAGACCTGAATGGCGTGAGGTAGTCAGGAGGATATGTGGGAAAGGGCTCTGCAGGCAGGGTGCAGAGTGGGTGCAAAGGCCTAGAGGTGTGAGTGAACAGGCGTTTAAGGAACAATGGAGAGGGTCATGGGGAGCCGGTGGGAAGATCCAATATGGCAGTCTGTGATGGGCCATAGTGTTTACTGTAGGATTGTTGATGGTCCATCATTCTCTACCAGAGCAAATGGGCTCAGAGATGCATGAGGGAATGGGTCATCCAAGGAGGCGGAAGCAGGATGAGGGCAAGGAGACGGGCTTGGTGAAACGCTCAATCAGCCTGCCCTACGCCCTGCAGCTCCCACTGTCTCTTTTCTGAAGAACCACCTTGAGGTTTTGCACGCCTTTGTCATTGTTGACTTTTAGCCCCTCTTTCCCCCTGGTCTACCTCCAGACCATCAGCTCCCTATGCAAGTATGTCTTGAGGCCTCCTGTGGGTTGGTTGTTCCAAGAGCATTTGTTCATTCATTCATTCATTCTTCATTCATTGAATATATATTTGTTCATGAGCAAGATAATGCAATAATTAAGACTGAAGATCTTGGAGTCTGTCAACTTGGATTCCTTTCTCAGTTGTTTCATTTACTAGATGGCCTAGTTATTTAACCTTGCTCTGTGCCTCAGTTTTCCCTCTTGATAAAATAAGGAGAGCAGTAGCATCATTCTCACAATGCTCTTGGAAGAATAAATTTTTTTTTTTTCTTTTTGGTATGTGGGTAGCTCCCTGACTGGGAATCGAACCCAGGCCACAGCACTGACCGCGCCAATGCCGAAGCCTTAAGCCACTACACCATCAGAGAACTCCCCGGAAGAATAAATTTAAATGGTGCATGTGAAGGTCATAGCACACTGCTCCATACATACTTGATACTTAGTTCCTACCTTTGATGTAGCTTAAACATGCTCTCAGAGACCCTACATACAAGGAAGGTGATACCTGATCTGGTGTGGTAGGATAACCAATAGTTAGAAGAGGGTTTCTGGGGGAAATGGCACCTAATGGGTTTTGGAGGATGAGTAGGAGTTTGCCAGCTGAAGCGGTGAGGTAAAGCAAAGTGCTCCAGGATGGGAAAACAGGGAGAAGAAATTGGTGTGTACATGTGTGTGGGAAACCATGGTGCTTGTTCGAGGAACTCCAGAGCAGGAGGAAGGGAAGCGGTAAGCTATGCGGTAAGCTGTGGTGATGTGGGTGGGGCCACGACAAGCAAACCTGCAAATGCCAGGCTGAGGGGCTCAGATCTTATCCTGCGGCAATGGGAAGACAGCACCCAGGCAAACAAGCAAATCCTTCGGTTCACAGGTGGGGAAACTGAGACCCACACTTAGACCCTGCGTGGTGGCCCCTGTGATTTCCAACCAGGCCCTGGCTCTCACTTCCTCTTCTGTCTGCTTGTGAACTGCCCCCTGCTCCCCATCCTGAATCCTCACAGAGAGACCTGGCCACCAGCTCCTGCTCAGACACCCTGGGAGACACCTGCTCCCGACCTGCTGGCGAGCTCAGGACGAGGGAACAGAGAGGCCCACGAACAGAGCAGGACCTGTGGATCCCCGATCATCCAGGCCTCTGAGGTCACACAGACGTGAGTTCAAATCCAGCCTCAGTCTCTCCTTTGTCTGCTTTGATTTTAAGCAAGTGAGTCTCCCTCAAGCCTTATTTTCCCCACCTGAAAGGCTGTTAAGAGCAGCCACCTGCCCAGGAAGGATCCTGCAGCACCTGAAGGAAACAGGTTTCCCGAGGTAATGGAGATGGACAGCAGGAGTATAGGGCATGAGACAGGAAGAGGGCTGGCTCCACAGACTGGGCCTATTTGATATGAGGAGGACCGGAGACGGGGCTGCAGTGGGGGAGGGGCCAGGCCACCCAGGGTTTCACCCCAGACTGAAGGGCTAGGACTTGGTGTGGGGACACTGGGGAGCCATGGGAGGCCTGTGAGCAGGGGAGGCACAGGTCAGCTCCGGAGCCACGTGGTGGCCAAACTGGAGGGGGAGAGTGGAGGCTGGGTGGCCGGCCCCGGAGGAGTTGGACATGAGTCCACAGGTGAGACAGAGGCTTGAGCTGGGTCAGGGTGGGGACAGAACAGAGGGTACAGGGCAGAGAGAATCAAAGTGAGATTGACCGTGAGTGTTGAGAGGATGAAAGGAGAGGATGATGTCTTGGGTCTGGGTGGGCAGTGAGGCTGTCTCTGAGATGGGGTTTTGTGGAAGTTTGGGGGGATGGGTGTAGAATGTGCTAACATAGATGCCTGTGGGTCCCGACAGCACTTCCAGCCCATGGAGGACCCTCCAGAGACTCGGCAGCCAGCACCCTCTGGATCCCTGTGCCCACCAGGGGCTGCCCTCTTTCTCCTCTACTCTCTGGCCACCCTTGCCTCCTACATGCTGGAGGTGGCCAGCCACAACCTGGTGATCCGAGCTGCAGGACCCCTCCTATCTTCCTTGTTGTCGGCTACCTGGTTCAGCCACCAGGCTGCAGCCAATGTCACCTTCACTGTCCTCCTGCCACTGACTCTCACCTGGACATGCTCCAGCTGGCCCTTGGGTGACACCTTCTGCCACCTGGACCCTGGCCTTGCCTTCCTGACCTTCTATGCCAGTGGCCGCCTGCTGACCCACGCAGCCGCCGGCTGCTGCACCTGTGCTCTGGCCAGCCTGGGCGCTGAACCACCGTGCAGCCCGAAGGCTGGTTTTCTGGACCGGCGGGTTCTGGCTCCTGGTGCTGGTCCTGGGCACACCAGCCTTGCGAACCCTGGTGAACCAGGCTGAGCCTTATAACAGGACACCCACTGGGGAGCCACCCAACTCCTCCTCCAAGTTTACACTGAATCAGCTGGTGTTTGGCTTTGGGGTGCCTCTGGGGGTGCTGAGCGCCTTTCACAGCCTCCTGAAGGCCAACCTGCAACTGGCAAGACTCACGGGGGGCCCCCGCTGCTGGGGATGCCCTGGGCCTCAGGGACCGTGTTGTTTCTATCCTGGTTCCCCTTCCACCTCTTGCTTCTGCCAAGGATGGTGGAGATGCGGGAGGCTGGGCTGGACATGGAGGAGGTTTGGGTGCTGCTCAGACCCCTGGGGCTCCCCCTGGTGGGGGCCAGCGGCTGCCTCAACCCTCTGCTCTATGCTTGTGGGGACCAGGACCTTAGGCAGAGGCTGTGCCGGACCCTCTGGTCCTGCCCAGGGCGAGCGTGTGAGGACGAGACAGATGGGGTTGGGCACTGGGGATGGAGGCCCAGCTTTCCTTCAAGGACCTGAAGGGAAATTCCTGGGGGGGTTGGGGACAGTGAGGGGGAGGGGAAGGTAAGAGGGTGGGGCTTGCCATCTCTTCAACCTCCAGAACATGATATGCTGAGATGCAGTGGGAGATGGTGAGCAGAATGGGGGGTCACAAAGAGAGGTGACAGAAACCCAGATGAAGGGGAAAGAGACCCAGAGAGGGAGGGGGACAGGGACCCACAGAGAAAGCAGGCAAGTAGAAGAAGAGATGCTGAGAGGGAGAAATGGGCATGATGCACACATGATGGGTTGGCATAGACACAGTGGCAGAGAGGAGCCAAGGCAGGGAGAGGAGGTGAGAGACAGGTCAGGCTGCCGGGAGGGACCGAGTGGGAGATGAGACAGAAAAAGATATGGAAACAAAGACCCAGTGAGAGACAGGAATGTGGAGAGCTCTAGAGAGAGATGGAAATAGAACTGGCGTCAGACTGAAGGAGAATAAGTGGGGAGAGAGACAAATGGACAGAGACACAAAGACAGGGACAGAGACATGGGCTTAGATCTAAAGACAGGACTGTAGACACGGGACAGAAATTTGGAACTAGGATGGCCAAGTAACCCAGTAGTCCTGCAACTGAGCAATTCCTGGGACGTGGGGCTTTCAGGGCTAAATCTGGGAAAGTCCCATATCCACGAGGGCACCTTGGTCCCCCAGAAGAAATGGGTAAAAAGGACAGCACTGAGCCACCAAACTTCCTGGGTCCTCAGGACCTTAGTTATCATTCTTCTCTTGCTGCACTTGAAATATGCATGCACAGAAACAAAACAATACGAAAACAAAAGCAAACAAACAAACAAACAAACAAACCTGAAGACACCTTCTAACTTTCTCTGTAGTATTCCTGCCCTGGGCACCATATTTCTTGCCATTCTTTTGAGTTCAAACTCCCAACTGTATCCAAACTAAAGATTAATTTTTGCTGGACATTCTGAATCTTCTGTTGTGTCCATGGAGCTACCTCAAAAACACACTGAGCTCCAGGGGGGAATCTATCTCTTTCCATCTTTGTAAAACTAATTACAATGATGCCTCTTGACCCTGCCTGTACATTAGAATCTCCAAGGGAGCTTTTAAAATCCAATCGATGCCCAGGCCCCATCCGCAGGCTTTGCGGTTTAAGTGGTCCAGGGTGGAGTTGGGCTCTGGGAGTTTCAAAAGCTCCCCTGAGAAACCCACGTGCCTCTGGCCTGAACCCCATCCATTTCCAAGTGACTGTGGTTGTGAAAATGCAACCCTGATAGCTCCCAAGGGACTGAAAAACCCAGCACTAAGTAGTTGAAAATCCTGAGGGATGCAATGACCAACTTCTTTGTCAATAGATTGTTTGTTTTTACAAACATCCACAGCCAAGACTCGTGCTGGGGATCCAGCAGTATTTGGGATCTACTCTGGGTGCACCCCTCACTCTCAAGTTCCCAGTTACAGCCACCAAGGATGGGAGGGGAGAGTAATGAGGGGATGGGAGGGAGGAAGGCAGATCCACTCACTCTGCTAGGGAAGGATTTCCAGGAAGCCTTCTAGAAGGGCTTATCTGAAACAGAGGTGGGAAAGGGCACTGCAGGCAGAGAGCACAACATGTACAAAGGTACTGGGGCATGGCTTTTTTAAGTTAAACATTTTTTCCATCCCTGAATTATATGTGGTTAAAGATATGCTGTGAAGGGAGCATGAAAGGTTGGTTAAAAAAAAAAAAAAAGAAAGAAAGAAAGAAAGAAAGAAAAAAGACTGGAAGGACCCAGGTTACACAGCGTCCAAGGCCAGGCTGAGGGGCTAGGACACGTGTCTCAGGCGGCGCTGGGGAGCCATGGGAGGTCTGTGAGCAGGAAGGGTGAGGGTCAATTTTGGGTGTAGAAAGACCCTTGTATGGGTTGGAGGGGAGAGACAGGGCGCTGGGGCTAGGGTCCAAAGAGAGAGGAAGCCCAGGCAAGGAGCGGGAAAAAGCAGCAAGGACTCCTTCCCTCCCCTGTCTCGGAATTATGGTTTTGCGGAAATCCACTTCCCTTCTTGGGTCTACCCTCGTCTGGCTGGGAAAATAGTCCAACACCGCCCCCGTGTGGGTTTTCAGAGTATTGCAACCAAAGCCTCTAGGTAAGACGGTTCTTCAAATCAGGACGCTTGAGAATTGGAGGGCGCGATGACCAATTACGCCACACAACGACTGGCCCAAAGTGTTTGTAATCTCCGAACCAAAATGATAGAGAGACTGTCATTCCATTCCTAATTAGAATTTGCTAGGCCCTTCCCGGGAAACCCAGGACGTTCAGTCATCTTGTTCAGAAGCCACTTTCTCAGATCTTGTGTTGAAATGAAATTATGAGAAAGTGGCTGAAGCTCAACCAAAGGCGGGGGTTTGGCCCAGAGCATTTCTCCTACTGGGAATGGAGGCAGGGAATGGGGTGAAAGCGGTTTCTGAGGGAGCAGACTCTCTGTCTGAGGGTCTGGACACTTCTACAGGAAGGGGCACTGACAGTAGATATTGATGGTTGCATAGGAGTTTGCTAGGAAAGAAAAAGATGTATTGATATAATATAATGAAAAAAAAAAAAAACCAACAGTTTCTTTTCAGCTTGAAAATTCCATTTTTTGACCTCAGGGCGTTCTTGCTGTGGCTTTCTGGGGCCCATTGGATAAAGATTTTCATCTTCCTCTGACTGATAAGACAACCAGGAATCAGACAGAAGGAACGAACCTGCTGTATACAGCCGTCTGTGTTGGCACCAGATGGTGACTCATCTCTGCTTTCTTTCCTCTGTGCTCTTGCACCAGTAGTTGGAATACCCTCACCCCTCTCTAAATACTTCTGACAGACTCCTACTCATTCCTCAGAACCTAGCTCAGATTCTGAGCCCCTTGCCTCAAACTTGAGTCCAGGCCCCCAGCCCCTCCTC
>PVJL010005515.1:0-107113 GCA_004026885.1 Lyroderma lyra
TTGTCTAGTTCTAAAAAACACCCCAGCTGCCACTGCCATATCGGGATGTTTCTATTAGGATTGCATTAATTTTATACATTACTTAAGAACTGACATCTGAATAGCCTTTTCAAGGATAAGGGTATAGTTATTCATCTTTCAACTCACTTTAGAGTTCTCTTCTGTCCCTCAGGAGTATTTGAAAGCATATGGATTGTTCTTGTTCCTTTTAATTGCTAAGTATTTTGTCCCTTTTATTGGTATTGCAAATGAGAATTTTTTCCATTATAATTTACCTGATTGGGCAACTTGATTGGTTGGCTTGTAAACAGGGAGGTTTTTGCTTTCTGTGGGTTGACTTTATTCCCAGAAATCGCAATACTACATTCTGTTATTGTTTGTGTAGTTTCTTTGTTTATTTCCTTGGGTTTTCAGGTATAAAATCATACCTGTTGCAAATAGTGATAATTTACCTTCTCCTTCTTGATTTTTTATCAAATTTCTTTTAATAATCGTACTGACTAGGATGTCCAAAACAATTTTAAATAGTAGTGGTTATTGTGGTCACTCTTGCCTTAGTCCTAATTTTGCTAAAACTGCTTCTAGGTTTCCCATTAAGCATGAAACACATAAGTATTTGGTATATGTATATCACATATGAGGGCTGTCTGGGAAACAATCCTGCCATAAGTGCCTCTATGTTTCATATTACATGGCTGGACACTTTCTGGACAGCCTTCATCTATATTATATAATATATGTATAAGATATGTAAAACATGTTATTTTATTATGATTTTTTATAAATCTAGAGGAGATATTAATTTATTCATTTGATGACTATCACTGCAGGCCTGTTATGTTCAAGCAGAATTCTAGTTCTGGGGATGCAAAGCAGACTGCCCTCCATAATGTGGGTAGGCCTTTTTCAATAAGCTGATGGTCTGAATAGAACAAAAGACTGACCTCACTGAGCAAGAGGAAATTTTGCTAGTAGACAACCTTTGGACTTGAACTGCCACATTGGCTCTTCCCTGTTCCCTAGCCTGCCAGCCCATCAAGCAGATTTTGGACTTGCCAGCCTTCCTAATCACACCCCACATACACACCCTTATTGTTTCTGTTTCTTGGGAGATCATAATTAATGTAATGCCACAGCAATGCTCATGGCAACCTCTAGGAATCCACCCATTTGTGACTGAGCTGCTTACACTCTGTTGGCAGCAGTTAGTTTCACTACTAACTACTACTCCACTTCTTGGCATTTGCATACTTCCCATTCACACTCAAAAACAGTACTTAACCTCATTCTGGAGGTCCCAAATGAGAGCACCTCAATGTCCGATGGCTAGAGGACAAGGTGGTGGCAGCTGGTCTGACTAGCTTTGGTCAGGATAGTGGAATCACACAGTACAAAACTCAATAAGCTGATAATAATTAACCACTCACCCTCCCCCTTTTAATCACCAGTGACCAGGATGGGAGCTCCTTGGAGACCACCCAGACTCTGCCAGTGTTACTGGCAGGTACTCATGGGCAGAGCATGCTCTATACAGACTAATCAGGAATTCCATATTTTGCCCAAATTCCCACAGGGGAACTGGCACCAGGGCCAGAATCAACAACTTAATATCTGTGTGACCTCTCGTGATAGTCTTTTTGATGAGTCAACTTGGAGAGGCTGTAGTCCTCAGTGATTCAATCTAACAATCATCTAGATGTTTCTGTAAGGTATTCTGTAGATGTCATTAAAGTTCAAAAGTTGACTTTGAGATCACCTACATAAACTGAGTAGACCTGATTTGACTGAAAAGCCCTAAGAGCAGAGCTGAGGCTTCTCTGAATAAGCAGCAATTTTGCCTGCAGATGGCCATGCCAGCCTGTGCCTGAGGGCTCCTGTGTACCCTACAGATGCTGGAACTTCCTAGACACACCCCATAATTAGACATAAGCCAATTTCTTGCAATAAATTTCTTATATATCACCTACTGGTTCTGTGTCTCTGGTTGAATCCTGGCTATTACACCTCTGTTTGCCATAACTTCTTTATGTCTGTTTCCTATCTGTAAAATAGAGACTCCAACAGTATTTACCTCACAGATGTGACCTGAGGATAACACAAGTTAAGTTGAGCACAGTATCTGGCACATGGCAAGATCCCAACAAGTATGAAATACTATTGTTCATATAATAGTTACAATTGTTAATAATAAATCCATGCCCTTGGAGAAAAAAATGATACACTAGTGGGGAGATTTTTAAAAATAATTATAACATATTCGGTAAAAATGTAGGTAGATATTAAAATGCACCAGGAACTAAGAGAAGAAGCATTTAAGTGTGTCTGGGGCATGGTAGTTGGCGGCCACTGTAAATACATAATACATTTGGGCCAAGCTCCCCAGTTTTTCTGCATTGGGACTATAACTCCCCTAAAAATATGCTAGGGCAGGAAACTCCTTCCTCAGCAAAAGCTCTAACCAAATCTGTGGAGGAGTGTTTCCCAATGGCTATGATTCCCTTTATGGAAAAATCACTCATTTACTCAAATTTTTATTTGCTCGGTGCTCTGCAAAGGGCTAAGAATAGAGTTTAAAAAAAAAAAAAAAACACTGTAGTTGCTCTAGAGGGACAAGACGGGGTCAGATAATAAACAAGTAAACAAATACATGCCCTGTTTCTAAATGTAATCAGGTAATGAAAGAGAAGAACCCGGCCAGAGGTCAACTAAGGGTAAGGAAGGAACTCTGTGAGACGGTGGGATAAAGTGGGAATATAGGACTTGCATTACAACCAACTAGGGTGGAACGTATTTTTCAACAAAGAATAGCTTGGTGAGAATCAGAACACTATGAAGACTCACACCTTTCTGGGAGACCAGGCAGTTACCTCTTTTGTGGTTAATTCTGCCCCCCACCTTGCACGTGCCCCCAGCCGTGCCCTGAGCAGGTTAAGGCAGCAGACCAGCCTTCTTCCAG
The DNA here is from genome assembly GCA_004026885.1 of Lyroderma lyra. NCBI lineage: Eukaryota > Metazoa > Chordata > Mammalia > Chiroptera > Megadermatidae > Lyroderma > Lyroderma lyra. Next base: position 2,957 of record PVJL010005515.1, read on the forward strand.
GGCAGCAGTTTGGGAAAAGCCAAGTTCAAGGTTAATGGGGGGCATTATCTCACTATTTTGCTTTTGCTGCTGTTCATCTGCAATGCTGTTAATACCAAAATCCAATGACTCTCAAACTGTGTTCTCAGAGGACCTCCAAGGTGTTCCATGTATTATATAATACAAATGTTTCAAATTTCCTGGCTACAGAAGCCGGTAAGGAATTGCAGTGGTAGTCATAAATGTTATTCCAAGTCAGCCTGTTTCATAGTCAGTAAATGTCCATTTTACATGCTAAAGTAAGTCTCACTAATAAAACACGACTTTTACCTGTTTTTAAATAGAAAGGATCTATAATATTTTTATTCAAAAATAAAACTCTATTGCTTTTAAAACATTTGAAAATCATTGATATTCACTAGCTCCACATTATAATTTTTCAAAACTGAAGGCTAGAGCAGACTTATTTTAAGGGATGGCCAACTGCTACCAAAAATACATGCTAGGTACCTGTCATCATTTATCCAAAAAGTGCACAGGAGAATTAATTAATTTAAGACATTTTCAAAAATCAACATTCTGTTCACACAATGGATAAATGCACTTTATACCCTCAATGCAGTTTCCCTGGTGATGAGATGGCCCATATTCAATGCTGCCAGAACTGACACTACCTTAAAATTGATCAGCTAATAAAATGTGTTAGGATGACATTTTACAGTTACTGTCTCATAGCAAAGGCTGCACATGAGTCAAGGTTTCTAAGCAGGCATTCACTACATTCATATGCACCAGGATCAAATAAAATTATCCTGAAGAAAGAGAATTCTGAGCTGACATCATTTATAAAGATGGCAACTTCATTAAAGTGCCTGGACCTCTATATATGTATTAAGTAAATATGACAGTGCAATTGCATGAAGAAATACAAGCAAATTCACATAAGTGGAACCACATAAACACACATCTCCTCACGTTTTATATTCTGTTAAGGACCTAAAACCATATTAAATCACACAGACTTGATACAGTTCATCTACTCAGTATAAACCAAAGCAGCAAATAGCTCTCTTCAAAAGGGTATGTATGTTCCTAGAAACAAACTAACAATAGAAATATTTGAGAAAATGATAATTCTTATTTGTCAATAAATTCTAATTGAAAGCTTAATTAAATCTAAATTTATGCCTCACACACACCCATTACAACCCAACAGCATGACCTTTTCCCTCCTTCAAGCTACAAAGTCTATTAAATTAAGTGTATTTTTTTAAGTCTCAAATGTCACAACTAAAAAATGTATTTGATCAAAGCCACAAGACCTGGACTCTACAAAGTTTATTCTGTTTCTCAAATACAGTAGACTCTCAATTAACTGGCACCCACGGGGATTGGTAGATGCCAAATAAATGTAAGTAGACTCTCTGTTAACTGGAACTCAAGCAACCGGCAAAATAAAAATTTTTGCCGGTTGCTTAAGAGTGCCCAGTTGCTTGAGTTCTGGTTAACAGAGAATATACTGTATTTGTTATGCCAATGCCTATTACCATATTTGGATACAGAAAAAAATTTTAATAGAGAATTTTCTTAACTCTAATCCAAGGAATAGTTAAAACCAGCTGTAAACCATAAATAGTTCCATACATACACACAAACCAGTGAACATACACAAACATATGCATGCTCTCATGCTCACAGATACACACAGAATATCTCAGTGGCCAGTCCTGGGAAACAGTCATGAGGAATTAGGAAAAGAAAAAATACCCTGACTTCCCTTTCTTCTATTCAATTTGTGTATATATGTAGATTTGTATACATACACGAGTATGAACATGTATTAAGAATTATATTTTTTCAAAAAGCATCTAGCAAAGTAGAATTTTATAAAAATATACACTGCACTTGTACCAACTGAACTTGTGTCCATTTAAATAAATGTGAGCCATGTTAAAACCTGTTATAAAAGTATAAAAATTAAAAGTATAAAAGTTAAAATACAAGTGTACACTAAACACTACAATCAGCACATGCTTAAACAGCTGAAGGTTCAAAATGAGTTTTTAAAAATATATTAGATTATGTTTAAACAATTCCAATGGCACACTCAGAGGTTCACACTATCATCACTGCCTCTCTCACCCCTCACACAGTCATTTAGGTGTCCACCCACCCAATGATATCAGAGTCAGAAGAAATCATATGAGTACCTGACTCAACCCTCAACAAACTGCCAGGTTCCTCCTCGCTCACATCCCATACAGTTATCTGACCACCCTTTCAGTGCTTCCACATTCAGTTTCTAAAGCACTCTAACTGCTAGAAATGGGTCCTTAAATCAATATGCTCAACTGACATTCACAGCAATTATGCTAGAGCTAGAAGATGCAAAGATGAATAAGGCATAGTTTTCAGCATAAAAATCTAGTGTCTGGCACACAGTAGGTGCTACATACCTATAGAATGGATGCATAAATCAGTGAGTGAGCAAGTTCACAGTCTAGAGCAGTGCTGTCAAAGAGAAATATAATGCAAGCCACAAATGAGAGGCATATACGTAATTTAAAATTTTTTGTAGACACATTTTAAAAGGTTAAAAGAAACAAGTGACATTAATCATAATATATTTAATTTAGCCCGACATATAAAAATTGTTTTCATTTCCACAGGTAAGGAGTATTTTTAAATGTTATTAATGAAACATTTTAACTTTTGTACTAAATCCATGAACTCTACTGTGCATTTTACACTTATGATACATCTCAATTCAGACTAGGACATTTCAAGAGCTCATTGGCCCAATGTACGAGGTCTGACAAATTCACAAACTTGCCAGCGTGAGCTTTCATGGGCAGCACTGTACAAACAACTTGGTAAGATTTCATAACCTTGGAATGTCTATGTTTCACAGCTGTATTCATGTCAACATGTGAAGATGTCGTGCTGTCATTATTGTTATGTGTTTTAGGATGCCATTGCAAGAATGTCAGAGCTTGAATTAAAGCAATAGACAAACATTCCATTTCTTGTTAAACATGGCAAGAGTGGAAGTGAAATCAAGGACATGTTAGTCCAAGTTTATAGGGATAATGCCATGAAGAAAACGGAAGTATACAAATGGATTAAACGTTTCTCTGAAGGGAGAGAAAGCGTCACTGATGAAGAGAGGTCAGGGTGGCCAGTAACAAGCAGAACTGATGAAAACATTGCAAAAATTCATTGACTTGTGCATCAAAATCATCAGTTGATTGTGAGAAGCATAGCAGACCAAGTAAACATTGATAGAGTTAGGAAAATCTAAACTGAAAATCTTGGCATGAGAAAGGGTGTGCAATCTTGGCATGAGAAAGGGTGTGCAAAAATGGTTCCAAAGGAGCTCACCAATGAACAAAAGCAAAGGAGAATCAAGGTGAGCCAAGACATTTTGAAGAAGTTAAGACAATGTTTTGAGCTGTGTTCACAGGTGATGAAACTTGGGTGTACCAATACGATCCTGAAACAAAGTGTCAAAGTGCACAATAGAAGTCAACCAATTCTCTACAACCAAAAAAGTTTCATCAGTCCAAATCAAGAGTCAAAACAACGTTGCTAGTCCTTTTTGATATTAGAAGGATTGTTCATTATGAATTTGTACCAACTGCACAAACAGTCAACCAAGTTTACTATTTGGAAATGCTGAAAAAACTGCGTGAAAAAGTTAGAAAAAAACAACCTGAACTTTTTTGCCAACAACTCATGGCTCTTGAATCATGACAATGCACCAGGTCACAAGGCACTGTCTATGAGGGAGTTTTTAGCCAGTGAACAAATAATGTATTGGAACACCCTCCCTACTCACCTGATCTGGCCCCCAATAATATTTTTCTTTACCTAAAAATAAAGGAAATATTGAAAGGAAGACATTTTGATGACATTCAGGATATTAAGGGTCATATGATGACAGCTCTGATGGCCATTCCAGAAAAAGAGTTCCAAAATTGCTTTGACGGGTGAACTAGGCACGGTGTCAGTGCATAGCTTCCCAAGGGGAGTACTTTGAAGGTGACCATAGTGATATTCAGCAATGAGGTATGTAGTACTTTTTGTAGGATGAGTTCACAAACTTAATTGTCAGACCTAGTATGTAGTAGTGGAGAGCAAAGTTACAGAACATTACCATCATGGCAGAAAGTTCTATTGGGCAACAGAAGGAGATAGGAAGCTCTTGGGGGACAAGGAAGAGTGATGAGGGCAAGAGGTGAGGCAAGGGAAGTTGAAACAAGACAAAGTTTAACTTGTTTATGCAAGGCCTCATTTGCCACGCTGAAGAGTTCAACCTTTATCCTATGAACAGCAGGGTGTAAGAGGGACATGATAAAATAATTCCATTTAGGAGAGTGGCTTCCTGGAGACAGTAAGGCATGAACTAGAAAGAAGAAAAACTGGCAATGAAGAAGATGACTTGGATTAAAAGTCATTTCTGAAGTTAAAAATTAGTGGTAATAAGTGGTTTAAAAACAGATTTATAGGCCAGGATCAATCCATAATAAACTCTCTTCTAAGTCAAGATACAATATTAAAAGCAGGGAAAAGAAGCTGTGGTACATATACACAATGGAATATGACTCAGCCATAAGAAAAGATGAAATATTGTCATTTGCGACAACATAGTAAGCGAAGTCAGAAAATGTCGAAAACCGTATGACTTCACTCACATGTGGCATAAAAAACTGAAAACAAAAAGCAAGACAAAAAAAATCATAGACACAGATAACAGTTTAGTGGTTACTAGAGGGGAAGGGGTAAAGGGAGGGAGGTAGAAGAAGGGAAAGGAAATCAAACATATGGGGACAGAAGGAAACCTAGGTGGTGAACACACAATGCAATATACAGATGATGTATTATAGAAATGTACACTTGAGACATAATTTTATTAACCAATGTCACCCCTATAAATTTAATAAACATTTTTTAAAATAATAAATTTTAAAAATCAACGAAATAGACTATGTTTTAACTTAAATTTATTTCATGGAATGAATGACTATTCTAAGGCTATATTTCTTGGGGCAGTGGGAGCATTAAGTGTGCTTTTAAGATGATGTCAACCACTGATTGTCACTGTGCTTTAAAAATGTCTTCATCAGGCAAAATAAAAAATTTGTAACACTTATGGTGCTCCTCAAATTCTATATTTTAGCTCACAAGTAAAATCCAAAATTCTGGAACCACTATTTTAAGTAATTACTAAACTTTATAAAAATGGACATAGGTCCAATGTGTGCATATTATGCTATATCCTGATTTTCTTATTTCACTTATATATGTCCATGTAATAATTTTGAAAGGACTTTTAACTTTATATAATATGTAGCATTAATAATTCAGTAGATTAAATGTATTACTCGGTCATTCCCATGAGTTTATTAGTATGAATAGCTTTACCCAAATGAACTTTCTTCCTTCTATCCCCAAATCCATAGATTATTTCCTCAGGATATATTTCCCAATGGGGAATTTATGAGTCAATGGTAATACACAGCTTTGTTTTATGTTTAGTTATTATTTATTACCAGACTATAGCAAAAAGACAATGTACAACACTGGCAACATTCATTAATGTCCCAACCAATAATGGACTCTCCTTACTTCTGGTAATCTGATAGACAAACTGGTCTTAATTTTTATTTCTTGAATTGCTACTGAGGATATGTTTCTGTTCTCCTCACAATGATATTGAGCCTCCAATTCCCTAAACTCATCTTTCCTAACCACTTACAGGGAGGAATTTTTGTACTGACCTTTGGTATCTCAATTCTTTATATTTTGGATGATAACCACTTAATCTTTTAAACTGCCCCATCATTTTTACCATGCTATGGCATTCCATTTAAAATTTATGCTATTGCCTTTGGCTGGGCTATTTTTCTTTTATCCTTCATATATTCAGGCACATCTGTCTTTTGCATGATGATTTTCGCTATTGCTTCAGTAGTCTTATATTTATCTTCCTTATACAGCTGGGTTTAAAATGCTATTCCATTTTCTCCAAGTTATTTTATAGATAAATATAGTTGAATCTAAAAGCAGAGGCCTTTATACTCTGAAATTTGTACTTTTAAAACTGCAGAACTTTCTGGTATGAATGAAATTTGCTCAGACAGCTCTCAGGGTGATGGACCTGTTGACATCATAAAATGACAGCTGTCACAAAATAGTTACCCTTATCCAATGAGAAGTGAAGCTGAACATGATATCTGAGAATACAAACTTTCAACTCTTCCTTCAGAGGTGTTTAATACCCTACAATTCTCTCGACTGTCAATGCTTGTACATACTTCTCAATAAGTTCACTTAATAGTAATTTTCAGCAGGAAAGGTCACTGATAGACAAAAGCAATCATATGAAGAGAAATACTCTTGCTCAGGAGTACAAACAACAAATCAAAGTGGCTATGGAAACATCCTAATTATTTTTCATATAATGAGATTCTCTGAGAAATTACATTAATCCCCCTGCCCAATAGATGGGAAATGGAGAAAAAACAAAAAAAGCATCAATATGTAATTGTTTACAAAGTTTAGATTATATTGTGTAATTTTTTTACATATCTATATAATAATACACTCAGAAAAAATATCCAGAAGTGAATTCACTGAAAGATCAACAGATAGGATTATGGGTAATTCTGATTCTGATTTTCTTCTTTAGGCTTCTTTTGCAATGCATATTTGCATTATATACTTTATATAATAAATGCTTTTATACATATATATGAATACACAAAGAGCATACTTTTATTCTTTTAAAATCTCGACTTTTTAAAAAATGGAGGCAGAAAAGATTTTGACATTACATTGAATCAAATGTTACTAAACAGTAAGCTAAAGTATCTCAACGTTTATTTAGCCCACTGCTCACCAAATACAAGCTCCCCATTTTTTCAAACACATGTAACCTCCTATCATCACTTATAACAGTAAGTCTATCAGAGATTCATTACAATAAAATTAATAGAATTCTCAAAATACCAAGAACCTTAAACTTGCCATTTTTCTATTTTAAAGTTATAGTCTCTAAAAAACCTGCAAAAAAAATCTGCAATGAAGTTTACATAAAAGTAATAATGGTATTGTGAATCAGTTTTCTTTTTCTTTCTTTTTTTAGTCTTTATCTGTTAGATGAATATTGAAGCACTTATTGACACTGCTGAAACAATAAAATACTTAAGATCTCTTCAAAATACTCTAGCAAGTAAAAAGAAGTGGTGAGGGAATACAGATTAAATAAGAACAGAAAGTTGGAATTGTTTAAGTTAAGTGATGGGTACAGCTATTCTATTCTATTTTGTGTACATTCAAAGTTTTTCCATAATACAGTTTTTTGTAGAGGTGCTATGAAAAATGAAAAGCAATATATACATATGTACAACCATTCCTCATATCATCCAATGTAGCAAAATTAAATTCATAGTCAAACATTCTTTTTTAACATACAGTGATTATTATTTCCTTATTAGGCAATAAACAGTATGTGCATATGTAAATTTATCAAGAAAAAGTATCGTTAATTTTTATATTCTGATTTGATTCAGAAGATTTCAGATTTCCTGTCCTGGACCAGAATTTAATCAAGACAGTTAGCCAACACAGCACTACTTGGCTCATGACATTCAAAAACTAAAATAAGATGCAGGCTGGCTGCCTTAAGTAGCAGCAAGGCCTTATTCCAGAAGTCCAATCTCCTGCTTGACAGAGGGGATGAGCTCGCTACCTCTCTAAGAGGACAAGCTGATCTGTACACAAGTCAGCTACAGACAGAATGCCTCGACACTCAACAGAAGTTAGGCAACAAAGACCAGCATCATTTATTTTATATGGCCTGTTCTTGATCATAGCCGCAAAGGATAATATGAATCATGAGGAGCTGGGATCCCTGAACTGATGACTTCCCAGTTTATCAAAAATAAAACAAAACACAACCCCACATGTGTTCACAGGTACTCCCAATTAAAGGGTTATCGTGCATGATCACAAGTGAGCCTTGAATCTCCCTCCCAAGGTGGATATGGCCTGGGTTATCTCCATTTTACAGATGCAGAAACTCAGGTTCAAAGCTGTGAAATGATTTGCTCTCAAACATCGGAGTCTTCTGACTCCAAGGGCAGTTCTCTTTACACTTACCCAACCCTCCCCGCTGGAGTGTGCCTGTGATGCTAAGGAGGTAAGTACTTCATAAAGTGAAACTGGGCAGAAAAGAGGGAAATAACCGTTAAGTCTAATACTTCCTGAGTTTCAAAACACTCTCCATTATTCCTGCTTGCCCATTATTTTGTACTGTCTATTCTTTGCTATGAGCAGGGAGACTTTGGGTGTACTTCTGTTCACAACCATGTTTCTGTCCCCTTGCTTCCTCAGCTGTGACAGAGGTCTAACAACTCACTTAACCGGAGAAACAAAAAAATTTTTTTAAATCAGGAGGGACTGTCATGTCTGTGTGAGTGGGACATTTGCTGCTGGTCTTCTCTCTCCATAATCAAGGTGGTGCAAAGGACAAGAAGTTGGCAGAGCAACAATGACAGCCCACAACTCCCAGGGACCACTTAACCTAGTAGGAGAGCAAAGCCTACCTCTCTGACTTCGTGAAGCTGGCCGGAATACTGACTCTTGACTCTTCGGGCAGCTGCAGGCGACTTGTGATGCGTGACTGTGACAACACCGGGGACACCCGCACCGAGGTGTCTCTGGCTACAGGGAGACGCAGAATTGGGTGTTCCATGGGGGAGCAAAGTGAGACTTCGGCTTCGGGAGCTTGGAGTAGTCTAGAATAAGCAACAGGTGTCAAAACTCAACAACCAACCTGCAGAACACAGCTAAGTGTTGGCTTCCATTTATATTGGACCTCTTAATTTTTTCCCTTCATCTGTTTAGAGGGATGAAGGCAGGTATAACAACACAATATGCCCAAATCCCACACTCACGCACATAAGAGACAATTTCCATTAACTAGCCTTCTGGTTTCACCCCAACTGTTTGCTGCCCCACGCTAGAGCCATGAAGAGCTACTCAGAGTCCCTAGACTGTCATGAATCTGTTATCTGCAATTACTAGCTCCTCCTCCTAGACAGTCCTTCTCTCCTGGCTGGCAAACTTCAGTTGAACCTTCATGGCTCAGCTAGGTGTTTTCCATTGCGTGAAACTTCTCCTGGTCTGTCTTAGCCTCCCCACTGCTCTTACTCTACCGCATGGAGATTACATTAATCATCCAGCTATTTTCCTACAAGATTCATTCAAGATCATCTTCATATCGCCAAGACCTTGCACATAATGATTGTTTAATTTATGAAGCACTTAGTAAATGTTGGCTACATGAAAGAATGTACTAAGTTATTCACCAAGTAATCTCCATTTGTAAGTGTGGTATTTATATTTCATCCTGTAGTAATATATAATCCAAATAATTTAGTATATAATAAAGGCAGCATCTCAGTTTAGTGGAGATGAACTTTTTCAATAACTGGCATTGAGATAACTAGGCAACCATCTGAAAAACAAAGTTGAATTTCTCTCTCAGATCACAGATGCCAAATGGATCAAAAAGATAAGAAAAAAAAGCACTAGAAGAAAACATGTAACCTTGAGGGAAGGAAAGCCTAACACCTCAAAATCCAAAAGCCAGAAAAGAAAAGCTTAGTAAGTTTGATTACCTAAAAACTGAAAAATTCTGCATAAGAAACGAATTTTAAAGACTTACCCCCAACACCAACAAAGCCAAATGATAAACTAGGAAAAATATTTTTATCTTGTTTCACAGACCAAAAGCTCATTATTCTCATTTATAATTAGGAATATAATTCCTAGGAATTGATAACAGTAAACTATTAAAATAGAGCAAGATGTGAACAGTTCACAGAAAAGATAAATGACCATTAAACCATATGAAAACATGTTCAACTGTACTCATAAGATAAGTGTAAATGCAAGCCACATTTTGATACCATCTTTCGCTTGTCAGATTGGCAAAAATCCAAAAGTTTGAGTATACTACCTGTTTACAAGACCATAGACAAACAGGTTTGTAGGAGTATAAGGTGGCAAAATCCTGTGAGGAGGGCAATCTGGCAGGACTTGTGACAGTTACAAATGACTTCCCTACAATCCAGCAAAGTCCTGTTTGGGAATGTATCCTCTAACACCCTGCACCCAAATGCAATGCCATGTGTTCCCACTAGTCACCACAGCAGTGTGTTTAATGGCAAAGGTTGGAAAACAACCCAAAAAATGTCCATCAGTATGACACAGGTTAAATAAATGATGGTATAACTACATAATGTAAACCTACCTGCAAGAGAATAATGAGAAAGATCTCTATGAGTTGGTATGGGGAAAAATATCTCCAAAGTGAAAAAAGTAAGATGTAAACTATTCTATAGTATGCAAAGTTCTGTGTCAAAATCTTCTATGTTCTCTCATTTGTTGAAAATTATTTGTTTAAAACGCAAAATTACTCTAGAGAGATACCCACAAAACTGAAAAAGCTATTACTTATTTGTGGAGAAGCAGGAATGAAAGAGTAGGAGCAGAGACAGAGGCAGATTTTTAACATTTAATTTTTTTATGTTCTTTTTCTAAATTCATTTTTATTGTTAGACTTATTGGGGTGACATCTGTTAGCAAGAATTACATAGGTTTCAGGCATACAATTCTACAGTGCATTGTCAACTTGATGTATAATAAGTTCACCACCTAATGTGACTTCTCTTTCCATCACCTTATATTTAGCTTCCCCCCCTCCTCTCCCACCCCTTCCCCTTTCTCCCCTCCCTAACCACTCATCCCCCAAAAAACATTAAACTATTGATTGTGTCCATGGGTTGTTTGTTTGTTCATTTCTTTTTTCTTTGTTGCTTTCAGTTTTATATTCTTTCAATTTGAACTATGTGAACATATTACCTATCCAAAAATTTTTAAATTCTACATAAAACTCACATTCTAAGTGCTTCTATACTTCCACTTGAGAAAAAGCAGTTAGATAAAATGTTGGATTGATGCCAGTTTCTGTATTTCAATTATCAAATATTTACTGAATGTCAAACATGTGCCAGTGAGAATATCTACTGTGTGGAGTCAAGAAAAAAAATGAGATGTCTTCCACCACAGATGTTTATTGGTATTGCTAGGGATATAAGACGCATAGACACTGAGACACACAGGCTCTCAAAGAGTAAGGAAGTACGTACAAGGTGCTGATTAGGCAATACAGCCAGGAAATGTCAATGAAATGAAGAAGAGCACGATCACTGAGAGCTGACTTCATCACAGGGGACTGTTCTGAGGGTGAAGTACTTGAAACCCAAGTAGACTTTGGGAAGATAAAGAGACACGGCAGCAATGTACAAAGCAACCCAGTCAGGACGTTCAAAATAGTCTTACCCACCTGCCTCACATAACAATCACTGCTCTGAAAATTTTTAAATGTTAATGGCCTGTAATTTTACAAATCACCAGAACGTTGGTGAGGGTTGGGAGCCAAGACAGAAATCAGAATTTTACATTACCCTGCAATACCACAGTAACTTGCAAAAGTTCTCTGGATTCTAACTTGGATATAAGCAATAGAAATACAGATAAAATTGGGTGGCAGTGTATTGCTTTTAAATAACCTGATATATAGGCACTTGGAGAAATTTGTGGTCTAAGAATTACATATACCTTGACCACAATGAAATACAGCAATCATCTTCTTTCAGCCTCAATCTTTTCACTTGGAGTGTAGAGGCAGCAGAAAGAAGAGATTTCTTTAATCCTTTAACAACTGTAAATTTGCCAAAGCATTAAGAGCCTACTGAAATACATTTTGATTGTTTGAGAGGCTTATTCTAACCACAGAAAAAGCAGATTTTTCACTGGGCTTTGAAGCCAGACAGACAAGTTTCACTTCTGCAGTTCCACCAGGTTCAAGGTGTGTGTCCTCAGATGAGTTATTTACACTTTCTTATTAAGCATCAATTTCCTAACCTTTAAAAAAGTAATGATAATATTGATCCTTAAATATCATCACAAAAAAAAAAATCATCACGAAGATTAAATTAGATCATGCACATAAAACACTTAGCACAGTGCTTGATATGCGGGAGCTGCATGGTCAAAGTTTGTTTCTCCTTAACATCACTTGCAACATGATCATGAAAGCCTTACTGAATTTTAAAATGTTAAAAAGTCACTTAGCACAAAATCATAAGCAGTAAATGACCTGCTCTTTATGTTTTTTTACCTCCTCTTTATATTCTATAGGATCAAAGTGGCGATAAAGTCCAAATTAAAATTAAATAATTATCAGAGAACCTATATGGTCAGCAATCAAATTAATTGCAAGACTGCAGAGAGGGTAAAAACACTTCTGGACTCTGCGTAGAATACGAACCCATCAGAAATTAGAGCGGAAAACAGCTCTGGGAACAGGCACCTTTGCTTGGAACAATAGCACCATCAATGTCAATAAATCAAGAAATTCACACAGAAGCCAGATTATTCCACTGTGGATGTCTCACCCCATGATCATTATTTAATGGCTGTCATTTGAATTCACAAGCAGTAATTTGAGTTGAAAAACCTTTAGATTCCCATTAACTGTCGAATTTCCATTGCTTATTTCACATCCATGCCTCCTCTCAGGGTAAAATAAGCAAAAAGTCTCACTCTTGGTAAATCCCACAGGTCGTCCCAGATCAGAGAAAAAGAGAGAAAAGGCAGCAAATTGCCACCATTATAAGTGAGTAGGGGTCTTTCCGAAAGACAGCCTGTCTAAAATGTCCAGGTTTTGTACCTAAATATCAGGCATACAAGTACTCATCCTTCTTACTAATTTAAAATAAAATATTATCAGAGTTTTCAAGGAACAACATGGTGGGTTTTTGCTTCAAATATTTAATAATTCTAGAGGGTGACAAGAAATCCCAAGTGTGCCTTCTGTGGAAAATTCTGAGTCAAGGGTAACCGTTTCTATTCAGGAATAAGGTTCACCCTTTCCCTAGGAGAATCATCCTTTGTGTCCCCTCCCTCGGCATGCACCTCCCTCATAAACGGGGTGGTGCAAGAAAAAGGATGTGGAAGCAGGGAAGGCAAAGTGGTGAAGCTCATATCCTACCCAGGCATTCAACATGCAACCAGGTTTTATGATATTTACTGACCTCTTGGTTTTTCCCTACATTCTTCATTGGATTCCTAAATTTGCCAAGATCGCAAGGAAGGGACAGACACACACATATTCTTAGTATTTGCTGGCCATAACTGGCATGAAGAGAAAGTGTGATTGGAAAGGGAGAAGAAGCACTCAAATGAGTATGTCCAGCCATGAGCCAGAGAGACCAAGTCTAGTCTGGGAAGCTTAGAGCAGAGTCGCTGGACTTAGGAGAGGTTTCTACCCCATTCCATTGTCCAGAAAACTAACAAGAGCTTTAGTCCTACCACACAGTGTGGGGAGTGGTAAAGAGCACAGATTCTAATGTTAGTGGCCTGGGCTCAAAGCTGGGCTCTACCCCTCATGAGCTTTGTGGCCTAATAAAGTCACACAGTGTTTTCATTTCTAAAATGTTAGAAATTACCTCACTGGGCTGTTGGAGAAAGAAATGGGAAGAGGTAGGTAAACAGATGCCACATCATAAGCATGCAGGAAATATCACCATCACTCTTAAATTAATAAAAATGAGGCACTGATGTGGATAAGGGGTAAGTGATCCCAGAGCCAAATGCTACATGGACTTAAGAGTTGTTTTTGTCAAGAGTGACTTAAACACACATACCCTTACCACGTTCTTAACTTAAATAATAATAATAATAATAATAAAAAGAACACAGTAAATTAAAAGTGATCATTCTAATAACTAAAAATAGTATGCTTCAGAGAAAAGGTACATTTAAAATATAATTTCATATTTTTGAAAACCCATCTGTTGTAGAAAGGCAAAGTGTGTATAGGTTATTCCAATGCTACACAGATTCCAAACAAAAAGATGGTAAGTTTAAATAAGTAATGAGCTCTGTCCAGTTAATATTTCAGAAGAAAATACAAACCACAAATTGAAAAAAAAAAAATTAGGTGGGCAAGCAACAAAATGGTGGTGTGAGAGTGACTTCTGATAAACTCTTCTGGGGATTAAAACTAATAAAACACCTACACCTCAACCAAAGACCCTCTACACAATGCACAGTCACAACTGAGAAACCCACTTGTGGCATTAAGGTACCTGCAGTCGGGGGGTGGGGGTGGGGGGGGGCGGTACAGAGGGTTAACCAAAGGAGAAATAAAAGGGGAAGAACAAAGAGGTGGCTATGCGCAGATCCCAACTTGGAACTCTACCAATGGGGGAAGGAAGGGGAAGAAGGTGGCAGGAGAACACTTCGGACTTCACTTGGTCTGGGGGACAGAGGAAGGGGGACCCAGAAATGAGGCATGAGACATCCCAACCATCTCACTTTGGCCACAGGAAGTGCAGGGTGGTCCACAAAACTCAGTGGACTTCAGTCTGGTTCCCAGAGGAGGGGGAGCAACTGGGTGGTGAGGAACAACAAAGAGGGGGCTACACGCACATTTCTTGGCCCACGACCAGCACAGTCTGAAAGACCAGCATACAAGACTGACCCCAAGGCTCAGGGCAAAATGTGCATGTGAAGCAAACCAAGAACAGAAAGGTACAATGATGTCCAAACTCCCTGCATGACCCCTGATGCCACAGGAAGAAAATAAAGCCACAAATGCCTCTCCCCCACAGACCTCTGCCTGCCCAGTACCAGCAGCAAACACCAAAGAAACTGCAGCAGTGAGGGTGCAGAGAGGCTGCCAAAATGAACCCAGAGAAAGGGAGCTCAAAATAAAGAGATGGGAACAGGTGACCCATCAGAAACAGAGCTCAAAGCAACGATTATGAAAATGCTTAAAGAACTGAATGATAATTTCAACAGAGAGATAGACTTACAAACCATTGTAAAGGATCAGACAGAGATAATGAATTGAAATAAAGAACGAAATAAAAGTCACTAACCAGATAAAATAGAAGCTCAAAGAAGTGATATGCAGGAAAAACCAGCAGAAAACACACAGCCAGAACAGTTAGAAACATAATATCCAAAAAAATGAGGATGTATTGAGATTCCTCTGGGACTATATCAGATGTAAAAATATCAGAATTACAGTGTACCCGAAGGGACAGAGGAAAAGCAAGGGATCAAGAAATTATTTGAAGATATAATAACTGAAAATTTTCCTACCCTGGCAAAGGAAATAGGCTAACAAACCCAAGATGCACAGAGAATCCCAAATAAGATGACCCCAAACAGAAACACAAGTTAAAAAAAAGAGAGAAAATTCTAAAAACAGCAAGAGAAATGCAAGTAGTAACTTATAAAAGGGACATCCATTCAACTCACAGCTGCTTTCTCACCAGAAACTTCACAGGCCACAAGGGATTGGCAGAAAATGTTCGACGTGATGAAAACCAAAGATCTACAACCAAGAACACTATATGCAGCAAGGCTAGCATTCAAAATTAAAGGACAGATAAAGAGTTTCTCAGATAAGACAAAGCTAAAGGAGTTCATCACCACCAAACCAGTACTACAAAGAATGTTAGAGGGACTTCTTCAAGGTGGGAGGGATGGGAGAGTGGGTAAAATAAGGGAAAGGGATGGAGAAATTCAGTTGGATTGTTAACATAAATTTGAAAGCAACAAAGAAACAAACTCATGGACACAATCAATAATTTAGTAGTTACCTGAGGGTAAGGTGCGAGGGGATGGAGGAGGAGGAACAGGAACACAAATACATGGTGATGGAAAGAGAACTGACTCTGGATGAGGAACACATAATACAACACATAGAAGATGTAATGCAGAATTGTACACGTGGGACCTGTGTAATTTTTACTAAAGTCACTCCAATAAATTTCTTAAAAAAAGAAAGAAAATATAATTACCTGGTCCTAAAACTCACTTAAAATATGGATAGAAAGTTTATAATAGGCTTGCTGAAACTGAAATTAAAAAGCTGAAAAGAAGTAAGGGGAGAATATCTTAAATATACATTTGTGGCAACCACTTATACCACGGAAAATTTTTCTGATGGAAAAAATTGCTGTGGGTCAATCAATAATATAACAGCATTCAAATGACATTGAATTTGGAGCATATGTTCCTCATTCCTTGAATTCTTTCACAGTGAAGGGGAAAAAAAGACACTATATATCAGAATAAAATATCCCATGAGAGGCAGAAAAATCAAACCAACCTGGCTATGTATTATGAAAAATTTAACCAACTAAAATCATTTCATTATATTCTTTCTCTCTTCCTCTAAGGAAACACTTAATGTACCATTTCTAAATATGTGAAAGCTAGGCACAAAAATTGTGATTTATTCCTTTTCTTCCAAAAGTAAACATACCTCAAAACCAAGAAAAAAGGAAAAGCATAATAACAGTTTTCAAAATAGTATATTCAGTGCCTTAAAATTATTCAGAATTTCATTTTCCTGGTAGTCAACATCTGAATAAAATATGGAGCAATTTTTAATGAATCTATTCTACTGTTTTGCTTAATAGCTTTATATGGATCTCTTCATTTGCCCTGCTTTGTTTTTTACTTTTACTATTCTATTACTTCAAGCTTAAAACAGACCTAAAGTAGAAATAAAATATTTTAAATTGGAACAATTTCCAAGTTCATTCCAATGATCAACTTTTCAAAATTATACTTAGCTCTCTTTTTTCCAAATTCCAAATATCTTCTTACAGAAATAGGAGTTAAAACTAAGTTACCAAGCCTAGGGAATTTTTTTCCCATCGTCATCTGCAAATCTTCAATATATCTGAAACATTTTCCACTAACTTTATACCGAAAACCTCTTAAAATACACACAGACCAAATGCATGCAAATGTGTGTGCAAAACAAAAAACAAACAAACAAAAAAAAAAAACTGCAGTTATCCCCAGAGAGGTGGCCTCTAGCCTCCTTCTAAACATATCCCAAAGCCCTGATCATGCATGCAAATGCCAGATCTTTGAAAAATCAGTGCAAGCAAATGCATACACACAAACACGTGCACGCACACGCGCGCGCGCGCACACACACACACACACGCACACACTACTGAATTAGATAAGTTTAAAAAAAATGATTAGCGCTGCAGGGCAATACTACTTTAAATATGTAAATTTAAAACACAGACTAGACCAATACATACCTAGGGAATTGATGCCCAACAAGGACAACAATAAAGCAGAGAAAAAAAGAAAAATTATTAAGAGTTTTGAAAAACTTTTTTTTAAGAAAAAGTATTGTTTGGACTGATGAGCTTGCCATGATTCAATAATGATGGTAATGATTTTACTTATAAGTATATTTATAATAATTAACACTTAACATGATACTTTCTGTGTGCCATAAATTGTTTTAGGTATTAAGCATGCATCTTGAATTGTTTAATTCTTTATGATCCCATGGATAGGTACTATAATTTCCATTTCACAGATGAGGCAGATGAGACACAAAGACATTCAGTATGTTTCTCTAGGTCACATAGCTAGTAAATTAATAGAGCTGGGATTTAAATCAATATAGGCTAACTCCTGAGTTCATGCCCTTAGCCATTACACTGCACTGCTTTGCTAGAAATGATTCACCCACTCTCTTCAATTGAACTCCAAAAAAATCACCACAACTCTTTTTTTTTTATTGTTAAATGTATTGGGATGACATTGATTAGTAAAAATTACATAGATCCCAGGTGTACAATTCTACATTACATCTTCTATGTGTTATATTATGTGTTCATTGCCCAGAGTCAGTTCTCTCTCCATCACCATACATTTGTGTCCCTGTCCCTTCTTCCCCATTCCCCTCGCACCTTACCCTAAGGTAACTGCTAAATTATTGACTGCATCTATGAGTTTGTTTCTTTGTTGCTTTCAAATTTATGTTAACAATCCAACTAAATTTCTCCACCCCTTTCCCTTATTTTACCCAGTCTCAGCCCTCCTCCCATCTTAAAGAAGTCCCTCTAACATTCTTTGGTTTGGTGGTGATGAATTCCTTTAGCTTATCCTTATCTGAGAAGCTCTTTATCTGTCCTTCAATTTTGAATGCTGGCCTTGCTGGACACATTATTCCTGGTTGTAGATCCTTGGTTTTCATCACGTCGAACATTTTCTGCCAATCCCTTGTGGCCTTTAAAGTTTCTGGTGAGAAAGCAGCTGTGAGTTGAATGGGTATCCCTTTTATAAGTTACTACTTGCATTTCTCTTGCTGTTTTTAGAATTTTCTCTTTTTCTTTAACTTGTATTTCTGTTTGGGGTCATCTTGTTTGGGATTCTCTGTGCATCTTGGGCTTGTTAGTCTATTTCCTTCTCCAGATTGGGAAAATTTTCAGTTATTATATCTTCAAATAATTTCTTGATCCCTTGCTTTTCCTCTGTCCCTTCTGGTACACCTATTATTCCAATATTCTTCCACTTAGAATTGTCCCAGAGGAATCTCAATATATCTTTATATTTTTTTGGATCCTAGTTGCTATGTGTTCTGGTTGGGTGTTTTCTGATGGCTTTACCTGCAAATTACTTCTTTGTGCTTCTATTTTATCTAGTTTGGTGACTTTTATTCCATTCTTCATTTTAGTTAATGTATGTAGTCATTATCTCTGTTTGGTCCTTTACAATGGTTTGTAAGTCTTTTTTAATGCTTGCTATCTCTCTGTTGACATTACCGTTCAGTTTCTTAAGCATTTTTATAATCATTGCTTTGAGCTCTGTTTCTGATGGATCATCTGTCCCCATCTCTTTTACGTTTTTTGTCTGTTGTTTGGATTTATTTTGAGCTCCCTTTCTCTAGTTTCTCATTTTGGCAGCCTCTCTGGACCCTTGCTGCTGCAATTTCTTTGGTGTTCACTACACATAATGGGTGGGCAGAGGTCTGTGCAGAGGGGCATTTGTGGCTTTGTTTTCTTCCTGTGGCTCCAGGGGTTGTGCAGGGAGTTTGTACATGATTGAACCTTTCTGTTCTTGGTTTGCCCCGCACGTGGATTCTGCCCTGAGTCTTGGGGTCAGCTGTTCTGTATGCTGGTCTTTCGATCGTGCTGGTTGTGGGCTGAGAAACGCATGTGAAGCCCCTCTCTTTCTCCTTCCTGGCCAGGGCATTCACACTGTGGCTCCTCATCGTCCAGTCACTCCCCCTTCTCGGGAACCAGAGTGAAGTCTGGTCACTGAGTTTTGCAGACTGGTTTCCACTTCCTGGGGCCAAAGTGAGGTCTGGTTGCAGTGTCTCATGTCGCCATCTCTGGGCCTCCTTTCCTCTGTCCTGAAGACTGTGTAAGGCCCAGAGCACTCTCGGGCTGCATTCTTCCTCCTCCCTTCTCCAGCAGTAAAGTTCCAAGCTGGGACCTACTCAGTCGAATCTCCACTCTTCCCCTTTTATTACTCCTCTGTTTAACCCTCAGCCCACCTGCAGGTACCCTAATGCAACGAGTGGGTTTCTTAGCTGTGATTATGCATTGTGTAGAGGGTCTTTGGTTCAGGTATAGGTGTTTTATTAGTTGTAATCTCCTGAGGAATTTTTCTGTGGTCCCTCTCCCACGGCCAATTTGTTGTACTCTTACCACAACTCTTTATAGAACACCATAACCGGTAGCTTAGGTAGCATTTTGGGGGAAAATACTTTTTACTATCAAAGTCCCATAAAACACAGTAATTTGCAAATATTTAAATGCTAAGTTCATTAAGGCTAAAACACATGGAGCTAAAATACATTGACTTAAATAGCTATTTCCATCAATTATCCATAATAATGTGGTTAATGTTTGATGTATATCTACAGATGTCAAAGATAAAATGCAATTCACACTCATAGCACTTAATGTGTTTGTCCACTAATCATCTGTCTATGCCTTACTGTCTCCCCTTATCTATGATCTCTCCTGGGCCAGGGACTGTGTCTAACTAGCCAATATGTACTCTGTGGAAACTGATACAGGATCTCATCTTGTAAATTCTATGAATGCAATCAATACTTAGAGAGCAATGAATCACCCAACCTCAATTTTAACCACTAGTTAAACCATTGTTCCTTCTCTGAAAATCTAATTTTAAAAATACTACCAATGACTCTTTAGTATCTTCCCTCCTTTTCCAAGGGACAAGAGTCTGGAAATGACACACTACCTGCACTTAAATATAAGTAAACACAAAATGTCCAAAAAAGAAACCAACATACATTATTCTGAGATCCTACAAATATTTCTTGAGCATCTACTATGTGCCAGGCACTGTGCTAGGCAATTGAGATACAATAATGAACAAAACAGACAAATACCCCTGCCTTCCTGGACATGGCATTCTGGTTAAGCAAAGAGATCCAAATAAATAAATAAAATCAGTAAAATATAAAGTGTTTTAGATAATATGTGATGATATAAAACAAAGACAATTATATCAAAACAACATAGAGCAGAGTTAGAGAAAGGTGAGAGGGCTTTCCAATTTAGACACGTGGCCAGGGAAAGCCTCATGAGAAGGTGATACTTGATTTAAAGACCTGAGTGAAGAAAAGAAGTGAGCCATGCTCACATTTGGGGAACAGTATTTGCAGTAGAAACTCAACAGGTGGCAAGACCCTGGGGTGTACGAGCAAGGAAGACAGCATGCCAGGGTGGAAGTGAGCAAGGCATATAGCAGTGGGAGTTGAGGTCAGAGAGGTAACAGACTGGAATGATGAGCTCTTGAATTAGAAATTACAGACAACTTCCAGGCAAGCACGAGTACCTGGTATCACCTGGGGCTCATTTAGACACTCAGAATGATGAGCCAATTAGAACAATGGGTTACAATAGGCTTTTTTCCTAAGGGTCATAGTTTAGTATTAAATTTTAATTTGCATACAATTTACATATGTTTACGTACATGTATCATCTCTACTGGATAATTTTCATGGTAAAACTGTATTATTATTGCCCTGAAGACGGGCATTTTATGATTTATTCCATTCTCTATTTCTTCTCACATCTCAATATAACTGATCCAGAAGATAGTTTAGGCCAGAAATGAATCACAGAACAAAAGGAGATTGCACATCAAGGAATTCTATAAAATGATCACTCCATAACATGATGAATAAAGGGCTCTTATCTTATGTTTAAATTTCTGTCACCCAGCACCAGGCGGTCAAACCAGCCATGGGGAAGAAAAATCCAATGCAATTCTAAGAACATTTCAAGCAAATTCTATTTTCTTACAATCAATAACTAATCTCTGACAGAAGCGCTCCTTTCTACTCAGAGATCATTCTCTGCTTCCCAAATGCTCAGGCATAAAACCTTGAACCTCAAAGGGTACTCCTACTTGTGTTTCAAAAAACTTCACACTAAAACATTAAATCACACCATTGTCAACATGCCTCAGCTGCAATGCAGAACCCTCCAGGATGTGGGGAATAAATCCCACTAATTACTATTCCTAGCTTGGTATTACTGATGAGGTTAAGACAGAAATGCAAGATTTACTAATAATTCAGGCAATCTGAGTAAAAAGCAGAAATAAACGACAGGTTCACAAGCTTATACTAACACTAAGCTAGGCTTACATTTAAGACAGAAAGAAATTTAGGTTGTGTGTCTTGGATTTTGCAGAACCCAGACCTAGAACTTGACAAGTACACAGAACCAACAAGATTTTTTTTTTCTTACAACTGATTTCTGGATAACAAAGAAAAGAACCTCTCACTCTTAGATTTCCCTTTTACCAAAGAATTTAAGGCTAAGAACCATAAAAAAATGTAAGTGGTTCAAGGACTTGGCCTGTCATTGCAATCACTGAAATTTGCAGAAGCTGGACCATCTAATGAATATTTGGGGAAGCTGGAACCCCTTAGAACTCCCATGGTGCCGATAATTTCCACACAGAAAAGTATGTGAATAGAGTCATTCGAAGCAATCCCAAAGAGCCAGGCTTGTCCAAACTGTGGCCCGCAGGCTGCATGAGGCCTGGGACAGCTTTGAATACGGCCAAACACAAATTCATAAACTTTCTTAAAACATGAAAATTATGCACTAACCTTTTCGGGGGGGGGATATATTTTATTGTTAAATTTACTGGAGTGACATTGGTTAGTAAAAATTACATAGCGTCCAGGTGTGCAATTCTACAGTACATCATCTATGTGTTGTGTTATGTGTTCATCACCCTGTGTCAGTTCTCTATCATCATATATTTTAGACTCTGTCCCTACTTTCCCACCCCTCCTTACCCTCAGATAAACACTAACCACTAAACTATGGATTGTATCCATGACTTTTTGTTCCTTGAGACCATCACGCAAAGTGAAAAAAGTCAGACAGAAAAAACCAAGAACCATATGATTTCACTCGTGTGGAACACAAGGCTGAAAGCAACAAAGAAGCTTTTTTTTCCTCTGGTAGCTCATCAGCTATCATTAGTGTTAGTGTATCTTACATGTGGCCCAAGACAATTCTTCTTTTGCCAGGGAAGGCAAAAGATTGGACAGCCCTGAACCATTTTACACATGAGACTTTTTGTATTGCCCAACCTCAGGGTATCAGATAGCAGAGTTAGAAAAGCTATATTAGATGTTTTCGATGTCCTCAATTTAACCAACTAATTAGATTTCCCACCAGTCTTCATTCCTTCCATAACACCTACTCACTGACGCACACAGGGCACTGGCTGCTCATGGCTTGCAGCCCGTCTCTTATTGTGCTTGCACACTTTTGCTCCCACCAGCTTTGCTGAGTGTCTACAAAAAGCCAACTGTATTAGTCTCTACTCTGCTTATCCTGGGGTTCTTATTATTTTAACTGCATAATTCAAATAACAAATTGATAACATATGAACATGAAAAATAATTGTCTTTATGAAGCTAAGTTGCATGACTTGAAAAATCTCAAATATAAGTGTATCACTAAAAACTGCTCTTGAATTAGGTGTGGGCTTGATAACTATAAAAGACTAGAAACCATTTGTAAAAAGCTAGAATGATGCTGTAATGAGTTTTCCCTGTTGTTTAAAAAAACCAACACAGGAGATTATAGTTAATGCATGGTATTATAGATATGCTTTCTGTAAGAAGATGCAGAATTTCTACCAGTAAACCCACACTGATGAAAGGGCCTTAGAATTACATCTCAAAATTGGTGAGTGAGGATTTTAAGTTAAGATGGCATACATGTTTAAGATCTGTGTATATCACATTTATGATTCCTTGCTTTAGCCAACTGTTTTTTTTTTCTGGGTATCTGAACAAAAAACTTTTTTTTTAATTTATTTTTATTGTTAGACTTATTGGGCTGACATCTGTTAGCAAGGATTACATAGGTTTCAGGCATACAATTCTACAGTGCATTGTCAACTTGTTGTATAATAAGTTCACCACCTAATGTGACTTCTCTTTCCATCACCTTATATTTAGCTTCCACTCCCTCCTCTCCTACCCACTCCCCTTTCTCCCCTCCCTAACCCACTCGTCCCCAAATAAACATTAAACTATTGATTGTGTCCATGGGTTATTTGTTTGTTTGTTGATTTCTTTTATCTTTGTTACTTTCAGTTTTATATTCTACATAAGAGTGAAGTCATACAGTTTTTGGTTTTTTCTGTCTGGCTTATTTCACTAAGCATGATGATCTCTAGGTCCATCCATTTTGTTGCAAATGGCAATATTTCATCTTTTCTTATACCTGAGTAATATTGCAGGTATATGTACTACAGCTTCTTTATCCAGTCATCTGTCGTAGGGCACTTTAGTTGTTTCCATGTTTTTAGCCAACTGTTATTAAGGCACAAGGTCTCTAAATCATCAGCTAAGAGGACTTTTCCTGGAGTCTTAGCCTGAGGGTTACAGAATCCTGGAATAGCCTGTTCTCCAATGTGTGAGCTGCAAGAAAGTAATTTCAATAAATTTACTAGCACAAATGCTGGCACAGCCAAGAGCGCCTGGGTTCATCAGAGAAATGGTATTACTGAACAGGTGCCCATACCTGGCCAGGTCAGCTCAATGTTATTACTCCAGGACAATGAGAAAGATGGCCTGATCCTCACGGGAAATGGACATGCAAAGTTGTCATGTGTTATAGAAACACAATAGCTCCTACTAGGACTTGAAATGCTTCTGAGCCAGTATATTACTGCCACAACAGACTCTGGAGCACATGAAAGAGAAAATTAAACTCTGATCACTTCCTGCATGAGAGTACATGAGCCATTTTTCCTCATTTCTATTTCTCCTTGTCTCCAGAGACTCTATCACCTGTTGTATCTATTTTTCTTAAAAGAGGATGTAGTCTTGCATTGAAATCTAATTGGATTCCTACAGTTTTAACAGACTTAATAGTGTTAACTCTAACAGATCAACTGGCCCAGTGCCATCAAAATGAATAGTGGGGAAAAAAAAGAGGTTAAGCCAGTGGTTCTCAACCTGTGGGTCGAGACCCCTTTGGGGGTCAAACGACCCTTTCATAGGGGTCGCCTAAGACCATCGGAAAACACATATTTCCAATGATCTTAGGAACCGAGACACTGCTCCTCTATCTGTCTCCATGTGAGTCCACCCACATGCAGATACGCCCACATACGAGTACCCAGTGTGATGACATCATCGCACCAACCCCATCACATACACCCCATACAAATACAGGTGTATGTGACAGGGTTGGCGCCATAATGTACTTATGCGGACCAGTCACACACGTGTAGAGAGCAGCTACTGTGTAGAAAGCAGCTGCTGTATTGAAAGCAGCTACTCTGTTAAAAGCAGCTACACCATACTTCAAGACAAAATTTCATTTATTTGTAATTAGAAATAATATTTCACAATATATAATTATATATTGTTTTTGTGATTAATCACTATGCTTTAATTATGTTCAATTTGTAACAATGAAAATACATCCTGCATATCAGATATTTACATTACGATTCATAACAGTAGCAAAATTACAGTTATGCAGTAGCAACAAAAATAATTTTATGGTTGAGGGTCACCACAACATGAGGAACTATTAAAGGGTCGCAGCATTAGGAAGGTTAAGAACCACTGGGTTAAGAGGAGTGGGACAAATATATAACCTGCACTCAGAGTCAGGTTAAGAAAAGTCAGTGAGTAGAATTGGATACTATCAATTCTGGATATTCTTAAAGTTTTGAGAGATAAACAAATAGTTGCTACAAAAAGAAATTACATGTGCCAGAAGCATGTGTGTCCTGTCTACCACCCCGCTCAGCCCACCTTTTACTCCAGCAGTTGCTGAGGCAACCAGCAGTACACAGATGTTACTAACAGTACTAGACCTTGGTTGCACTATTTACCTTCTGCTTTCTGACCTGGGGCTGTTGTATGGAAGCCAATTTGGTAAGTCAATGGGAACTGACTTTGAAGAGTACACAAGTACCAGTGAGTTGATATACTTCAGTTGTACAACTGCATTTGACGGTAGGCTTTAAGTCAGAATCCAACACTTAAGAAGGTCTGTCAAGAAAAAAATCCAGCCATAACTGCTTCTGTATTTCATATTACATGGCTGAATATTTTCCAGACAGCCCTCATACCTTAGTCCACACATGGCCCGCCCATTATTTTATTTACCACTTCCATCCACATCTCTTTCCCGCATTGCCCCATTCCCCAAAACAATCCCTCCCTGCCCTCCCTGGTCTGTGGAAAAACTGTCTCCCACAGAACTGGTCCCCGATGCCCAAAAGGTTGAGAATCACTGTTTTACAAGCTACAGGCTGAGGATCGAGATTAATGCCTTACCCAAAAGAACTGAAAACAGGCACTCAAACAAATACACGTACACAAATTCAGAGCAGCACTATTCACAAGAGTCAAAAGGTAGAAACAACTCAAATGTCCATCAAATGATGACTAGATAAACAAATTGTCATATAGCCATATAGTAGAACATTATTCAGCCAGATAAAGGGATGAAGTACTCAGACATGCTATGCCATGGTTGAAACTCAAAAGCATTATGCTGGATGAAAGAAGTCAAATGCAAAAGGTTATGTATTGTATGTATGATTCCAATTATATAAAATATAAAAAAAGACAGGTAAAACCACAGAAGCAGAAAGCAGCCTGGTGGTTGCTGCAGGCTCGGAAGGGGAAATGAAACATAACTGCTTAATAGGCACAAGGTTTTATATTGGAGTGATGAAAATGCTTTGGAACTACATAGAAGTGATGGTTACACAGCATTGTATATCCACTAAACATCACTGGATTGTCAACTTTAAAATGGTTATTTTATGTTATGTGAATTTCACCTCAGTTCTTTAAAAAATGAAAATTAAAAGAAGATTAATGCCTTAAGAATCAGACAACCCTCCACAGACAATTCTAACATGATCTGTCTGCCTGTTCCTGTGTCTTCCTAGTCATCGTGGATGGTCTTGTCTTTATTCCATGTACATGGAACACACCAGAAAATTTTATTTTAAGGCTGGTCTAATTTCCCCTTAATATAAGCAGAATTGTATATCCAAGGCTATTGGGGAAAACTTGGAAAGTATTCTAAACAACGGCTCAAATTTTCTTATTAAAATAGGAACTTATGTCCACCATCACAAGAGAAAAATATATTCGCTCAAGCTATCCCAAACTGTTAACAGTGGATGTTTTAGAGAGGCAAGACCATGTTGTTCTTTCCTCTATTTTCCAAATTTTCTTGTATACATTATATTACTTTTATAGTATGAAAAAAAGTTAAGCTAATGAATTAATTATATTATTCCAGAATTCCCTTATAATAGACTGTATTACACACAGACCAGAGCCTATGAGGAGTAGTTCTCTCACACTTCACCCAGGAGCTGCAAGGCATGAGTTCCAGTCAGTACACATTAAAAGAAATAAAAAAGCAAAGCAATTACTCCACCAAGTCCAGATATAAAATTCTCTATTGTTTTACACATCCCAGAAAGAGGAAGGGATGGGCAAACTAATCCTTTTCAGAATTGTGAAACCTCTGTTACATGCAGCAGGCAGACTCTTTTTGGCACCTATATCACTACCTTTAAAATTTCCATGCCTCATCTGTGCATTACTTATCTGACTTACCTGTACAACTGAGGTCAAGGCATTGAGAAAAAGAGATGTGTGTCTTACAGAGGACAATTCAGAAGCAACTAAACAATGACAATGAAGAAATGGCTATTTT
The DNA here is from genome assembly GCA_004026885.1 of Lyroderma lyra. Classification (NCBI taxonomy): domain Eukaryota; kingdom Metazoa; phylum Chordata; class Mammalia; order Chiroptera; family Megadermatidae; genus Lyroderma; species Lyroderma lyra. Next base: position 30,127 of record PVJL010005515.1, read on the forward strand.
TAAAATCCTACTTGGAACAATTAACCTAATGCTGGTGGCTAAATAGAAACATACTATACTACTTCTCTTGACCTTCCTCAGGGCAAATTCGAAGGTTTTTTCCCATTCCCTCTTATTTCTCTCTGAAGCTTTGGATGCTACTGAGCATTCTCACTATTCAGAGCTTCTGGGATGATAAACCATCCCACTTAGCGTCCTGCATCTAGTGCACATCCTTTTTTCTCTCCAATGTCTTCTATTTATCTTCTGTCATCCAACTGTGGATGAACATTTGCTACTGTTGGAACACTGCCCAACCACATGTGAACAGACTCAGCATAGCCTGAAGGATGAGGAATGTATAGGTCATTGATCCTCCCCCTGACACACCCCAGTTTCCCAGCAACAACCAGTCACCAGATATGTGAGTACAGCCACTTAGGACTATTAGGCCCCAACCGCTTGTGAACTGACTGCAGACACATAAGCAAGCCCAAATGGAACCAGTTAAGCCTAATTCAGACCAGAAGAAATGTCTAGTACAATTGTAAGCTAAACAAAATATAAGTTAAATAAGACATTAAGTTTTGAAATGTTTGCTATGTAGCAACAGATAACTAATAAACAAGATCTGAGGATGACTTTACAACAATAAAGGCTGGATAGGATCTGAGAATACCTTCTAAACCAAAACCCTCTTTTTAATAAGAAATTGAGACCCAGAGAAGTCCTAAGCAACTAACCCTAAAGCACATAGAGCTAAGAGTACCAGAATCCCTTCCACTTCGCACCATCACAAGGCCTTGCTCTTTAACAAGGGTTTATTATATGCCCAAAAAATGCCCATCAAGAGACTGTTAAGAGAATCGTGACACATGCATTCCATTAAATATTATGCAGCTGATCGTTTTAAAAATGAAAGAGTCACACATATATACACATACACCGGCATGGAAATATTTCCAAGATTATTGTATAAAAAATACAAACACAAAATACAAAAAATAAATCACAAAACAGTTTATAAAATATGGCCCCATTTCCCACTCTTGTTGAAAACACGGCACACATGCATATGCCTAGAACGGTTACTTTGGGAGATGGAAATGGAATGGAGGGTCAGACAGTGAGGGAGCAGCAAAGCACTTACAACATATAAAAAAGCAAATCAAAACTCTATGTGTACTACCAAATTAAAATCATTGTGAGAGAGAAATATTCTTCCTTCTCTTCCCACAGAAACAAACAAAGGTCAGGCGCAAAGCACTTCCAGATCACTCTGATGGCACCTTCAGCATAGAAAACTGACAGTTATACTACTCATCATCATATAATTATGATAGTAATACCTACTAAAAAGTATTAATTTGCTTATCTTGCAATATCTCTGTGAAACACAAGAGGGGAAACACTACACCTCCTTTATAGAATAAAAAACTGAGGTACAAAAAAAAAAAACAAATAGCTCAAAGTCAAGGCTAATGTTAGAACTGTCAGAAGACTCAAGTTTCCTGACTCTCAGTCCTGAACTATACCCACTAATGGCGTGTCTGCAGGTTTTTTGATATTTGAGATAATAAGGAAAGCACTAAAAACATGATAAATCAAGTTGACTTCAAAACGCAGCAATCAAAACCATTAGCCAAGGTCAGTATCTAAAGTTGCAGAAAGACTTTATAAGAGAAAAGACAGAGATGTCTTTTTCTTATTTCAAAGTCAAACAACACTAGTATTATTCTTTTGTATTTCAAAAACAGATTCTAAGGAGACACCTCCTCAAATTTAGCCAGTCTGTATTATGCACCCCACAGCAAGAAAGAATTATTTATGGCTTTGCAGTGTGCAAAAATTCCAAATGCCCTGGGAGGCTATGTCTATCTATAGTGTCCCAAGGGAGAAGTGCTTCTGCCTCAAAGAGACATGAAAGAGAGGTAAACAGTAAATGCACCCCTCAATCCCACTCCCCAGTTCACAGGACCCCATTCACCTGAGACAACCCGGGGTGAGGGAGCTGGCAAGAACTACTGTCAGTACCCACCCACAGAGGGCTGAAGCAGGAAGAGGCACTGTGGTGGGTCTTCACCGCAGCCGAGGGCTTGCAGCCCATAAGGAGAACCAGAAAGCCCGGCCAAAGCCCCGCCAGGCCCACCTCAGCAGCTCACACGGGGTGCCACCCTGCCGTCTCAAGCGAAGATTCTGTCCAGTCTCTTCTCCATTCTGCCAGTGCAGCACAGAACATGAGGGGAATAAAACTTCTCAAATGTGTGATATGCCTCTTCAGCAGTTGTAACATGTACCAGAGGTGCCACCCAGCTCTCCTCAGATTTGTGCAGAATCTTGGCAGAGGGGGTCCAAGGCTGCAAAGTTTGGTGGCCCTTTTATTCCACTGCTGGGCCTGGGGATCTCTCGAGCTGGCCCAGTGGAGCGGGACTGTGTGAGCACACTTGCTTTGCTGATAAAATTGCTCTCAATTCCTAGCTGCATCCCTCATGGGAGGAGATGCCCAGGAGTCTCAGAGATGTGACAGATGAGCTGTCTCACACCTGGCAAGAGAGCAGGGCCTTTCCCAAGAGCACAAATATAACTGCAGAATCACCTGTTGGCCTTGCTTCTCCATGTACAATTTCCCAGCAGCTGGGCATACAGAAGAGGCTCAGGTGAAGAGTTAAATATGTGGGATAACTTCAAGTCTCACCTCTAACATGTCCTAGCTATGCAACTATTCATCCTTTCTGAGCCTCAGTTTCCTCGTCCGCAGAATGGAGATAATACCTACATAGGATTGGTGGGAGAATTTTATAAGGCAGTAGTTCTCAACTAGAGGTGATTTTGCCCCCCTCCAGAAATTATTTGACAAAATCAGAAGACTTGTTTGGTTGTCAAAACTAGTGGTGAAGATGCTCCTGGCTTCTAGTGTGTGGAAGCTAGTGATGCTGCTGAACATTGTACAGTGCTTAGGAAAGCCCCTCATGGCAAAGAATTATCTGGCCGAAAATATCAATAATGCCAACACTGAGAAACCCTGGCCTCTAGTGATATATGTGGAAGGATTTATGAACTATAGTGCACCACTTATCATTATTATTATGAGAGAAGAACACGTTTTGTGGCATTTGAACGAAGTATTCCCACGAGATCAAAATAGTTTCCTGTTGTTCTTATTTTTTATATCAATACATGATGAGACTCTAGGAACTTCAAATGTCTTTGCTATAAGCTATAAAGGAGAAGACATAAAGGTCAGTGCACTGCACACAGTAGGCAGTTTGTAAATGCCTTCTACCCAGTAAACAAAGAAAAAGCTTTTAAATCCAAAGAGGTATGCAGATCTGCCAAGTAACAGGGCTTAAGGGAGACCAAAAAAGTTGATGTCACTAAGACAAGCTGTCAAGTAGACAAATGAAAAATAAATATCCTAAATATGGGTATCAGGCATCAGCAACTTTTCCAGCTGCTGCCCTGGCTAAGGATTCAGAGGAAAGAAGATCCAGAAGGCAAACGCCAACCTACTAATGGAACCTACCATTGAAAATGTCCCTAAATCCTAACTCCAAGAGGGCTTCTTGATAACCTCTCTAGGTTGACACGGGTAGGTATTAAGGAGTCTATGGAGGGCTGTAAAGGTAGCTAAGAGTAGAAGATGAAGAGGGTAAAGTCCACAGTAGAGAAATACGATCATCAGATTTGTAGTATAGGCAAGAGAGGTTGGGGATGGTGGTGCCTGGCAGAACCAAAAAACTGCAATTCAGTGTTAGACAGTTACCTTGAGAATCTAGCTCCAATAGATGGGTGGGGAGGTGGTGGATGAGTGGATGGATTGGTACAGATGAATGGGTAGGTAGGTTGATGTGATAGCTAATTCAGCCCAGGACTGATTCTACTGAAACTAACCCCCAAACATTCAATTATATATAATAAGTTCCCAAATATTTCCTTTTCTCACATGACATATTAAAGATTTACTTACAAGGTCTTCCCTTTCTTGGGCTGAAAAATATCAATTTACTCTTCCACATTTCAGGAAGTGCCCCATTTTCTGTTTTAAGGTACCAGAGAAAAAAAATCTCTACTCACACTGCCGGCAGGATTCCTGCATCAGGGGTCAAAGGCATGGGTAGGCAGCCCAGTCCCTCATCAGCTATCTGACCTAAGGCTTTTAGTATCCTCATTGTCCATCACAAAACTAAAACATACCTTGTAAGAATCTTGTAAATACTAAATGAAATAATGTCTATTAAGGTATTTATCACTGTGCCTAGAATTTTTATCAATTTTGATAGATACTGATGTAATAATTTTATATATTATATTTATATAATATATTATTATTGGTCATCCACAACCTTCTTTCATAATATGTAAATTATATCTCCATAAAGTTGTCTTTAAAAAAAAAAGGTAAGTACCAAAGATGGCATACTGAAAAGACTACAGAGACTGCCCAACCACACAGGCCAGCCCCCAATTCTCTGTCAGTTTATCACTGATTTGCCTCATCCTTCCTTTCTAAATCTCTCTTTCATAACACATCATCCTCCCTACTCTCCAAGGCCCAGTATTCTAACCAGTTCTCCATGTTAGCCTGACTGTAAGGACCCTAGAATGCCTCCTTTCCCCAAATTCTCTTTAACTCTCAGAAAAGCACTGAGCTCCTTGGTGATTAGTCTCAGCTAAAGAAGAGCAAGTGAATAATTACTTTCCTTAAAATACTGACATGTAAATGATTTATAGGAAGTTATCACCCAAGGAATATACATGTATGAATCTTTTTAAAAACAGAATCTTGTTTTAAATAATGTTAGACTATACCTGACTTTTTAAAAACTTTTTATATGAAAATAATTTCAAACTTGAAGAAAGTTGCAAAACAAATCTATGTACCCATTTTTCAGTTTCATCAATTACCATTTTATACCACTTGTTTTATCATTTGTTCCCTCTCTTCTTTCCTTCCCCTTCTACACACACACACACACACACACACACACACACACACGCAAATTTTAAACCATTTCAGAGTAAGTCACATACATCATAGCCTTTTATCCATAAGTATTAACTACTTCAGTGTGCCATTCCTAAGACCAGGAATATTTTCTTACATAATCACAATACAGTTATCAACTACCCTTATTAATCCACTGCCCGTATTCTAACCTTGTCAATACAAAATCAGATCAGTTTAGGGTCGGATATTGCATTTAGTTGTCATGTGTCTAGCCTCATTCGATCTGAAATGTTTCCACAACCTTCTCAATCTTTTATAGTATTGACATTTTTAAAGAATACAGTGTATATAAAATGCTTTTCTAGTCCCTAGCTTTGCTTTATTTTTTTCATAAAACCTATCACTACCTAACATTGGGCCTGTTTGTTTACTGGTTCCTCATAAAAGTGTAAATCCAAGTGGCCACTCTCCATGGTCCACCCTGACATCCCTACTGCCAGAACCCCCATGGCACAAAAGCATTCAGTATTTGTTCAACACTATTCCCAAGTTGATCTTCTAAGTTTCTCTCTCAACATCAGCAAAACAGGGACAAGACAAACCCACTCTGAAAAGTGGACCCCAACTACACATCTGGATTCTCTTGCCTTTAGTGTGCTCATTCGTACTTATCTAGTGAAGTTCAATGCAGGAAATGTCTTCGGACTTGTGTGTCCTGCTTCAAATCAAAACTTCTCACAAAAGCCTATCAATATAAAAATCAGCCACCAATATTCTAGACAGAAATAGCAATTAAACTATTTATTCTAGAACAAAGCCCTATTTAAGTATAGATAAATGGTGGAATAAATTATTTCAACTAAATCAAAACTATATGCTTTTTTTTTTCCTAAAAAAATTTTTTTTTTAATCTGAATGTCTCCTTGACATATGATCACCATCCTGGGTAGCACTATACAAGTACTTTTCTTTTGGGCAAGGCAGGCAGCCTAACATTAAAATTATGCTTGAGAAGGTGTGTAAAATTGTTGTACTTTAGTAAGACAATAAAAAGTCCCCAAACGTCATTGTTTTAATAAAAGCTGTTCTTAAATTGTCTTCTATATACTTAATTTGATGGTATGTTTAGGAGGATAATGTTTTACACTTTAAGTACTCCAAAGTAATTTTACCTGTGACAACTTCTAGAAGAAAAATGGCACTGAGCTAAATATAACATGAATGTAAAATTGTCCAACAACAGAAAAGAAGAAGATAGAGCCAAGGGAAGAGTAAATCCTCAGATGAGCTTGTCCAGTTTTCCCTACCGGAAGTTCAAGCATAAACCCATCGCTTTCTATTCCCCCAAAGACTTGCTACTTAGGAAAACAGATAGTACCTGCAATCATGTTCTGCTTTTCAACCTAGGGTAATTTATATCCTCAGGGTCTCAGTGGGAGATGAGATTCATCTTGCTTTTACCCAACAGTTTTGGGGAAATTATTTCAATATTAAATCAGACCAGTATATTATTCAATAAGATGTACAAGATGCATTTTTTGAGATAAATGGGATTTCTGTAAATGTTTCTAGGTAGGCAGCAGTAACCCCTGGCAACCTCCAGGGTCATTCACTCTCACTGCAGTCCACAGCTGGAAAGGTTCTACTCACAGTACCCAGGACCCACATGGGCACAACAGTCTCTGCTATCAGCCAAACTACCCCTACACTGTAGCTGTGGAAGGGGCCATTCAACATGATCATTAATCACTGTTGAATTCAAATAAAGGGGGAAACAGAGCACTTCCCCATTAAACATTAAATACTTGAAACCATAGCAAGTAAATTCAATTCTGAGTAACAATTCCTGTCTAATCTGAATTGGCAGGAATTTAGAATTATCAAATATCTTCAAAAACATTTGGTTTTAAGACTTCAAGTTAAGAATGTACTGAGAAACAGGTTAATCAGTGACTGCCTGGTGTGCAGATAGAGAACCAGTTTGTCAGCAGCCTAAGAGAAAATAGAACTTAGCCAGACAACCTCAGCTCTGCTTTAAAAAATTTTTTACAAATTTATATTTTTACCATTTGAGTAACTAGTTTAGTGTGTGTGTGTGTGTGTGTGTGTGTGTGTGTGTATACATAATTAGTCAAAACAAGGCACAATGTGAAAATGTCATATAGTATATTAAAGGGTACATGTAAATCCCTACTTCCTTTCAACACTAAATCCCCAGTTCCTCCTTCCTTCCCAGGGCAAAACACTGTTACTAGCCTCCTGTGTATCCTTCTGAAGATTCTGTGTGTGTGTGTGTGTGTGTGTGTGTGTGTGTGTGTGTGTGTGTGTATCTTACCTTGTTCTCTTTTTGTTTGTTTTAACTGGTTGGTCCCACAGTGATAAACCTCACTTACCCCTTTTTTTCCTTAAACTTCTCACCAATTTTAGTATGTAGTTATTTAAATAGGTAAAATTAAAAAAGAAACCTTTTCTGATTATTTTAGAGACTCAGTTATTTATCAAAAATATCCCATTTTGCAGGTTGTGCATACAGTTTGGACAGTCAGGTACTGGGCATCTCCCACAGAGGTCACCTCATGTCAGCCCAACATGCCTTGTGGAAATTAACTCAGTGTCTGGTTGTACAGTCAGGACGCAACAGCCATGATCTCATTTAATCCTCACTACAACCCACAATTAAATCTTCACCTCAACAACAAGAGTATCCCATTTTATAGATGAGGCACTGAGGTTCAACAAAGTGCCAAGTGGCACTATAGGGCTGGTTTTTAACCCAGTTCTGTCCATCCCACAGCCTCACAAAAAGTGAGACTGGAGCCACTTGCCACAAGACCACACAATAGGAATAATGCCAAACTAATAAAGTCTGGATTATACCAGAACTTTCTCATGCATGTGGAATATAATCATGTGGGCAGTCTATCAAATCTTATTAGTGGAGAATCATTACAATCAGGCTTTAGGGGCAGTTCTTAACTACTCCTCAGTGATCCATCTTCAGGTAGAACCTAGTGCTATAACTGAGTTACCTATCAACACAGATGGTCTAGCAGGGCTGGAAGAGGCCGTGTTATAAAAGAACTGATATTTGTGAAGTGTTAATGTTATTTAATCCTAAAAAATATCCTGTATAGTTGATGCCATTATTTTGCCTAACTCACAGATATGGAAACTGAGGCTAAGACAGATTAAACTGCTCTGGATTACAAGATTAGTTAGTTTCTGTGAGTGGCCCAGGCCCAACCAGAAACAAGGTCCCTCAACTCCAATTCCCTACTCCATCCAACATCCCAGATGTTCCATTTGTTCTAAAAAATTTCACTTATATCAAAAAAGATGAGAAAAGTTGAAAGATACACCATACAATAGGAGAAAATATTAGCAAATCACGTATCCGATAAGTGTCTAGCATCCACAATACATAAAGAACTCTCAAAAACTCAACAATAAAAAATAGAAATGACAAAGGTTTTCAGTAGACATTTCTCCAAAGATATAAGAATGGCCAGTAAGCACATTAAGAGATGTTCAATATCCTTAGTCATTAGGGAAATGCAAATCAAAACCACAATGAGATACAATTTCACACCCACTAGGATGGCTATAAAAAACAGATAATATCAAGTGTTCACAAAGATGTAGTGAAATTGGAACCCTCATACATCACCTAGGGGACTGTAAAATGGTGCAACTACTATGGAAAACATCATAGCAGTTCCTCAAAAAGTTAAACAGAATTATATATGACCCAGCAATTCCACTTTTAGGTACATCCCCAAAAGAAATGAAAACATGTATTTACACAAAAACTTGTATACAAATTATCATAGCAACACTGTTCACAAAAGCCAAAAAGTAAAAACAACCCAAATATCCATCAACTGCTGAATGGATAAATTGTGTTATATCCACATAATGGATTATTATTCAGGCACAGAAAGGAATGAAGTGCTGATTCATGCTACAACAAGAAAGAAGCTTGAAAACATTGTGCTAACTGAAATAAGCCAGGTGCAAAAGGCCACATATTTAATGATTCCACATACATGAAATATTCCAAATAGGTAAATCCATGGAGACAGTGGTTTGTGGTTGTCAGGCACTGGTGAGAGGGTGTGGATGGGTAACGAGGAATGACTGCTAATGGTCACAGAGGGTTTCTTTTGGGGGTGATAAAATATTCTGGAATGAGATAGTGAAGATGGTTGTACAACTTTATGAACATAACAAAACCACTGAATTATATACTTTAAAAGGGTACATTTTATGATATGTGAATTATATCTCAAGTTTTTAAAAACAGAACACAACCACTTGCTAGCTATGCAACCCTGGAATGGTATATTATTTATCCTCTCTGTGCCTCAGTATTCTTAACTGTAAGTAAGTACCTGCCTCATTGGGCAGTTCTGAAAAAAATGTAAGACAATCCAAGAAAAGTACTCTTCTTAGTACCTGCCACATAGCAATGTGTTGATAGATGATGTTTATTATTATTTTCTTTTCCTAAATGTGTTCCTTTGACTGTACTTCCTTCTCGCTTAAAAGAAAAAAGTGAGGACACATTGTGCTTGAAAATTACTCTTGATTTTCAGCTACAGGGAGCTAATAGCTCTCTCTATATAAATAGATTTCTCAAACACTTAATATAATACAAAATGCAATAATATTTTAGGATCATAAAATATGATAACTTGGAAAGAGTTGTTAAGGAACCCAAATCCAACACCATTACTAATAATAAACTGTTACTTGTACTAATAATAGGGAGGAGTAAGGAAGGAGAAAGGAGGGTTGACATTTATTGATTGCTCAAAATGTACTATGTGGTTTTTATGTCCACCACCACTTGCCATGACAGTGGCAGATGTGGAGGATGAAATTATGATTTCCCATAGTCCTGGGCATTAAAGACAGGAGTCAACCGTGAGGGATGACACACACGTGTACACACACACACACACACACACACACACGAAGTGCTGTAATACAGGTGAGTACTGATATAAATGGGAACACAGAAGAGAGGGGATCTGCTCTGACCAGGCAGGTCAGGAAGGCATCACAGAGGTCTCTGAGCCTTGCAAACCACATGGCCACTTGACACACGAAAAATAGAGGTGGAAAGACATTCCCAGCAGAGGAAACAGCAAGACACACGAAAGTACACAGTGTGCCTGGGGAACTGCTTGTCAGGAACACTGAGTGCATGAGGATGGAGAGAAAAAAGCTGGACCTGGAATGTGATGGGCACCCAAGGCCAAGGCAAAGTCCTAGGAAGCAGAGTGTAATGAGAGGTTGTTGGAGCCGGAGAGTAGCACCATCAGCAACCTTGCCTTGCTCCTCTGCCTCACAAAAGCTCAAACTAGATATTTTCTTAACAAACAGCTGCAGTGGGGTGAGTATGTAGCAGAATTTGACAAAAGAACAGCAGTTCCTGCCTTCAGACAAGTAAGGTGATCATCCCTGTTGCACAGATAAGGCAATTTGAGGAGTGAGAGTGATGAAAATATTCAAATGCCAAGGCCATACAGCAGACCAGAACTCCAGACAGGAAGGAAGGAAGGACAGAGTGAGTGGGGGAGCACTATTCAATATTTTTATATTAAAAAAATTAAACTGTTCATAGCACAATTCCTCCTTAGTATCCACAAAGCACTAACTGAAGTTTTATCAGCACTAACAGGACTTCCTGTGATAATGAAAATGTAGGCTGACCAGATGAACAGTTTTAAATAGGACAGAAAACAACAGTACTGTCCTGTTTCAAACAATATGAATGGTCAGCCTACTGGCACCTTGAATTTAGCCCGGGAGAGTAGGCTGACCATATGTACCATTTGAAATGTGGTAAGTGGGACTGAGGAACTGAATTAAATTATATTTAATTTCAGTTAATTTAAATTTTTAAAAAAAATAGCTTAAAAGGCAAGGTGCCTCCATATCCCACACAGATTTAGAATCTATCTTTTGACTTATTCCTCACATTTACTGTTTTTGGACAAGCAGAACAAAGGCAGTTTGTAATCCCTTCCAACTTTTTTAATCATTCTATTATTTCCAAGTTCTTTCAAATTGTTCTGAGAGGCCCCAAATTTGTTTCATCATAAAAGAGAAGTATGCAGTATCATGTGTCAGATTACTACCAAAATTCTTATCATTCAATCAATGAGTTATCAGCAGCGCACTCTCTAGGTGAATAAAATTGGTACTGTTTTGAGGAGAAACAACTCATCTTTCTTTGTTAGTAGCATAAATACTTTGGTATCCATTTTTGTACAAATAGTGGAATGAAGTGAGGCCAAAACATTGAACTAGGTGACATCTGAAGTCCCTTGTAACTAATTGGTTTCAGATTCTACACCACATGAGCCTGGATTAGGTTAGCAAGCAGGTGCTTCCTGTTGTGATGCACCCTGACCAAGATACCAAAGCACCTCTCCAGGGCCCTCTGGCTCATGGGGGAGGGGCTGGTACTTGTAGTCTTACACCACCAGAAGACGGTAAAGATGGCTGGGAGAGACAATGAAACAACTTCAAATCTCCTCACTCTTCACACTTGGCTGCGGATTTAACATACAGTCAGCCCTTTCTAATTCTCCAGCAGTAGTTCACACATCCTCCACACCTCCCCAAATAAAGTCCATAATGTCCCCACTCAGGGATGTCTGCACCTGGCAACTGAGCTACCAGGGGCAGGGTCACCAGCTGGGCCTCTCAAACCATCCACTTCTGGGCACTCAACCCTCAGGACAGACAACACCATAGAGTGCACTCTTTCAGGCGACTGCGGCCGTGGAGCCAGTCTCCCAGGCCAGCCCATCGCTCTTCAGCTTTCTCAATGTCCAGTGCTCTGTCATGCCCTGCTTTAAGCCCTACATCGCTGGGATATACCAAATATTGCTGCAAAACCAGTGGGTGTAAGTTAGGGACTACAAACATCACAAGTGTCAGCTGTTGCAAGAGGCTGTGTAAACATGGGCAAGTCCACACTGAGCACTAGCTTCCCCAAGGCTACAAGGGGAGAGGGAGAGCTGTCTGGCCTACTTTTAGGGCCCAACCACACCCAGCCACCACCGAGGAGACAGATCTCTAACACAAATCAATATGACAACTATCATTCTAAGGACTGGGAAAAAGAAGTACTAGTGATGTGGGCAGTTTATGGCATGAATATGTATGTATACACTCCCTGTAACTCAGCAGCTTTCACTGCTCATTCAAAAGCTCTTAAGATTTACAATGAATTTAAAATCTATGTTTATTTGGGGATGAGTGGGTTAGGGAGGGGAGAAAGGGGAGGGGGTGGGAGAGGAGGGGAGGAAGCTAAATATAAGGTGATGAAAAGAGAAGTCACATTAGGTGGTGAACTTATTATACATCAAGTTGACAATGCACTGTAGAATTGTATGCCTGAAACCTATGTAATCCTTGCTAACAGATGTCACCCCAATAAAAAATAAAAAATAAAAAAAATAAAACACAGAATCAAAGAAATATATAACTCATTTGTAGAATTATAAAGGAAATATCCTGTCATAAAATTTACATGCTACTGTAAACATCACTATGCTAAGTGACCAATCAATTTTAGTTTTAAATTGCTTATTTACATATTTCAAAATTAGCTGTTTTTATACTACAAATAAATAAAGCAACAATTCAAATACTTGAAAAAAAAATAAAAAATAAAATAAAATAAAATCTTATATTAGGCAATCATATTCTTCCATGACCAAATCTGCATAAGACTGTACCTGAAATTTACATTTTAGAATTATGCAACAAGGACAAGGACCCCTAACCACATACCAATGTGGTCTATCCAGTGTCTTCAAACTCTTTACATGAAGATTTCTTGGGGCCTACTCTCCTCTTACATGAACACAGTAGTCAGTGTTTGCTCTCAGAGAGCACAAGATCAAGTGCAGGAGGTAGACAGAGAACAAGATCATTGGAGCACAAGGTAGTAAATGCAAAAAAAATTCAAGTACAATGAATATTGTAAACTACTTCAAAAGCCCCAAATACTACATCTCCTTACTTAACTTCTGCACAGATGAAAAAAAGAAAAGACATCCCTTTATTTACTCAACTTCCCCTCTGGATCTAAACAAGAGCAAGACTGAAAGATAAAACACAAGGGAGATCCTAGAAATGCTCTAAGACACAGGGCCACCAGTCATACATTCACATAGTCATTTTAAGGATAAAACCACCCAAACACAGAGTAGGGCTGTGGCCAAAGCCTGGCCCTACACTCCATTCTCATGGAGAGCTAATAAGCTGTTCATGAAAACAAATTCTTGTGATTGCTATACATATGCATGTACAGAAAAAAGACTGGAAGCATGGACTCCAAATGGAGTCATGTGATCTCTATTTATCCACCATAGCGAAGTGTCTGGAAGGATGTACACCTAAATGACATAATCAGAGATTAGGTCTGGGCTGGGTCTGGGGGTAACTGTTTTTCCTTCTTTAGACCTTCCTAGCTTCTGGATGTTTTATATTGTGTGTAGGTAATATTCACAATTTTAAAAAACAAAGTTATAATACTTCCATTATTGAAGGAAAGCTTTCACAAGCAATCACCAGTGAATTCATAACAAGAATTTGTTGTGGTGGTGGTGGAGATGGAGTGCTAGTCAGAATGAAGCCAGCTAAGCCAAAAATGGAAGTCCTAAGCTCCATCAAGAGTTTAAACCACCATACCCCATCTCACCATTGTTTAATGGGTAAAAATCTCTATTTTAGGAGGAAGTGATCATTATTATCACGTCACACATTTATCTTCAGGGTAGAAGTTACGAATGCCCAGTCAACATCAGACCAGACCAGTGAATTACCCACTTAGTCTACAAGTCACCCACACAAGTGAATCCACCTTCCCTGGTGAGAAAAATCAAACAGTGAAAATACAGGAGGTTTCCATCAATTTTAGTCTTGAAAAATCCTTTTAGTTGATCCGATGAAAGCCAGCAAAACTAAAATCTTCAAAATTTGAATGTCCTTTAAATGATTTCTAATCACTTGACCATTTGTACTCTCTACTTCACTTTTCCCGTAAGTCAAAGGTAATAACAGCATTTTTCGTAAGTTTCTCCGACTCCTCACTCCATCCCCCAAAAATTGATTTCTGTTGATTTTAAAAGACCTTGAGTTTTCTGATGCGGCCATGTGAAAAAATTGGAGTCTATCTGAAAACAAAAATAAAACCGCAAATAGGTTAAAAAGCATCCTTGTTTTCCTTGAGGGGTTTGTCAAAGCTCCAAAGGTGGCCAAGATGCTGGACTTCCAAGCAAAAGTCTCACTAAAAATCCACTACGAAGCCCTAACTCTTCCGTGGGCTTCATTTCAGCAATTGACTTTCTCTTGCACTGTCTTGCTTGAACAGGACATAGCACAACTTTTAGGAGAAAGAGGTCACAATTTCAAAGATGAAGACAGAAAACCAAAGAATTAAAGGGGGAACTGAGCAGGCATGCTCAGCACTTAATTGGCGGAGTGGGAATTTAAATACAGGTCTTCTCACTCTTCACCCTACAGTATTTCTTCTAAACCAGAATATCATGAATTGAAACATGTATACACTCAATCAGAAGATACTCTGAATTCAAAATTCATGGGAACCTGCCAAAAATGCTCACCTCGTATAAGCTTATATTACAAAAAACAAACAAACAAACAAAAATTAGCACAAAGGCCATTGTAACTTGCAAGCAAATTCACTAAAGAAAATTTTAAAATCAGAATTTATTTAAAAGATTGGGAAAGGGTTTCCTTGATTATATAAAAGTTACAGATATCTCATTACAAAGCTAGCCCCCACCCCCACATTATAAAATATGAAGTTCATAGTGAGGCAGTACCATCACGAAGCTTCCCATCAGCTCCTGCCAGGAAACTAGGAAAGGAGATGGTGGGGAGGCATGTTTCGCAATAGGCTTCTGTCCAAGGCCAATCACATACTGGTTGTGTGACTTTGAGCCCATCATTTAAGTTCACTTGGCCTCAGTTTCCAATTTATAAAAATGGAGATAAATACTGCTTATCTCACAAGACAACTGTGAAGAATAATGCAATCATGAGTTCAGGTCACTCACACATAAAGTATTAATTATCATTACGCCTGTCAACAGGCCAGTTCCCTCCCCATCCTCAGTGCTTATTGTGGTTCTTATAACACCAGAATACCCCATTCTAGGAGTTTCCACCTTCTGCTTGATAAAAATGAAACACCAATGCCTATATTTTTATACTTTCAAAGTCATATTCTATGAGGAAAGCTCTCTCAACATTTTTCCAATTAATGTAGTGCTCTATATTGCTTAAATTTTTATATAGTATTAAAAATAGGATGTTTTGTTTTGTAGTTTATGTTTTCAGAGAAAGTTGGTGTTCTAGTCTTCCTAGCAGACCAGCCTCGCACCCTCATGACAATGACTCAAGTAACCTGAAAGGCCACAGGATGAACCTGTGCAATGTCAAAAAGAGGGTTCTCTGTTGTTTGGCAGTTTTTGTCCATCTAGAAACAGAAACTAGTCTAAAGAGGACCCCATATCCCATGGAGGGAAGAACATGGAAGTGCTAACTGACACCTGTAACATAACAGCAAGAAACCAGGAGATCTGAGTTCAAGTGTTAGCTGCATAAGACCTCCTTGTTGGAGATTCCTCATGTGTAAACCAAAGGAGGCTGGACTAGATAGCCAGCCCTTCAGATTACAAAGGTCAATGTTTTTAAATATGAAAATTAACTTAAGAATTAATATTTTTAATCTGAGAATTAATTTGTGAGTCAATTAGAAATCACCTGATTTTTTTAAAGTAACAATATATATTAAGGAAAAAAGTATGACACACTCACTAAAACAGTTAATTAAAAAGACGGAATCAGTTATTGATACATATAACAGCATGAATGAAATTCAGAAGCATTATGTTAAGTTAAAAAAGTCGATGTGGGGGGGTTCCCTGGTGGTGTAGTGGCTAGGCTTTGGTGCTCTCAATGCTGCGGTCTGGGCCCGATTCCTAGCCAGGGAACCACCAAAAAAAAAAAAAAAAAAAAAAAAAAGTCTGATGTGAAAGCTGTATAATTCCATGTCTAGAACATTCTAGACAAAGCAAAGCTGTAAACAGAAATGGATCAGGAGTTACCAAGAGCTGGGGAATGACCACAACAGGATATGAAGGAACTTTGGGGGAATCAGGGAATTAATTTTGGTGGTGGTTATACAACTATATATGATATTGAGGGGCGTTGGACAAGGGGCAACCAGAAACCAGCGGGAGAGGTGTTGCATGACTGATGGAGGAAAAGACCCTCCTATTCCCTTTGAAAGCAAGGCAGCAGGGGAGGGTGCAGACCTGCCAGTCTAAGACAGAGATTGGCTGAAAACTGGATGCTTCCAGAGCACATGGAATAATGGGTGAAAAAACTTAATTGGAAGGAGGACAGAGACTAAGCTTTTTGGCTTGCAGAAGCAGCCAGCACTGCATGCTAGGTGTAGCAAAGCGGCTCTGGCGCCTGACTCCTGGTGCTTGGCTGACCAGAGGAGCAGATGAACCAGGACAGAGGAGCGCACACATGCCAAGCACTGGGATTGCTTGGCTGGTGATGAGAGATGGCTCCCTTTTTGACTGCCTTGGAGATCCACCTGGAGAATTATGCTGCAGCTGTTTGTGTTCCCCAAAGGATAGCATTATTTTAAAAAGGGAGAAGGAACTCCAGGCACAGCCTAGGACTCATCGAGACCGGCAGAGGCTGACGGATTATTTTTCTTTGGGTGTGTTTTAGAGTTAATGGGCTCTGAGGCAGAATGCCTACATTCTCCCAAAATTGTGCAGTTTTTAATAAAGACTCTTTTCCTTTTTTATCAAACCACTGCCTCCAGGATTTGCCTAATGGATGGGGCAGCAGGACCCACCTGCTGTTCAGGAACATACAAGGTCTGACAATTAAGTTCATGAATTCATCCTAGAAAAAGTGCTACATATCTCACTGTTGAATATCACTATGGTCACCTTCAAAGTACACACATTGGGAAGCTATGCACTGATGCCAGTGCCTAGTCTACTATTCAAAGCAATTTTGACATTTATTCTGGAATGGCCATCAGAGTTGTCATTGTATTACCCTTGATGTCCTGAATATCATCAAAATGTCTTCCTCTCAATGTTTCCTTTATCTTTGGGTAAAGAAAAAAGTCATTGGGGGCCAGATCAGGTGAGTAGGGAGGGTGTTCCAATACAGTTATTTGTCTACTGGCTAAAAACTCCCTCACAGACAGTGCCATACAAGCTGGTGCATTATCACGATGCAAGAGCCATGAGTTGTGGGTGAAAAGTTCAGGTCATTTTCATCTAACTTTCATCTAACATGCAGTCTTTTCAGCCCTTCCAACTAGTAAACTTGGTTGACTGTCCAGTTGGTACAAATTCATAATGAATTATCCCTCCAATATCAAAAAAGGTTAGCAACATCATTTTGACTCTTGATTTAGACTGACAGAACCTTTTTGGTCATGGAAAATTGGCTGATTTCCATTGTGCACTTCAACACTGTTTCAGGATCATATTGGTATACCCATGTTTCATCATCAGTGATAACATGCCCCATAACATGCCCAAAAACATTGTCTTTGCCTCTCCTAAAGGTCTGGCAAATTTTGACTCTCCTTTGCTTTTGTTCATCAATAAGTTCTGTTGGTCTCATTTTTGCACACAACTTTCTCATGCCAAGATTTTCAGTTTAGATTTTCCTAACTGTTACCTTATCAATGTTTACTTGGTCTGCTATGCTTCTCACAGTCAGCTGACAATTTTGATGCACAATTCGACAAATTTTTGCAATGTTTTTGTAAGTTGTGCTCGTTACTAGCCACCCTGACTTCTCTTCATCAGTGATGCTTTCTTTCCCCTCAGAAAAACATTTAATCCATTTGTACACTGCCATTTTCTTCATGGCATTATCCCCATAAACTTGGACTAACATGTCCCTGTTTTCATGTCTACTCTTGCCAAGTTTAACAAGAAATGTTTGTTACTCTAATTCAAGCTCTGACATTCTTGCAACAACACACAAAAACATACAACAACCATAATCAATGCCATTCAGCAAGACATGGGCATACATCCACAATAAAACAGCTGTGAGACACAGATATACCAAGGTTATGAAACCTTACCAAGTTTCTCAGTGCTGCCAATGTGAGCACACAGTGACAAGTTTGTGAACTTAATTGTCAGACCATGTGTACGATATTTTGTCATGTATAATGCACTCCTGTGTATAATTTGCACCCACGTTTTTGGCCCAAACTTTCAGGGGAAAAATCTTTCATTTTAGTGTTTTAATACAAATTTTAATTTGTTTATATTTAGGTACTTGTTTTTTGTATATAAAAGAATTTTAGCACTTATTTTTTAACACGTTATGGTACAAGAAATTTTATGTAACAAATAATTACAAAACACAAGAACAGATACAAGGTATAAGAAAGTTTATGTATCAAATTTTTTATATTAAGAAAACCTAATTATCACATTCCAGGATATATTTTGCATACAGATGTCATTATTGATTTCCAAAGTTAACTTTTAATTCATAAGCATAAATAAAAGAATTAAAAACATTTATATAGATACAGAATTAATACTACCCATGTATAAATGAGCATCCTTATTTTTCACTCACAAATTTGGGCAAAAAGTGCACATGCAAAGGGAGGAACCCTTGTCCCCTCTCCCCATCCGACCTCTGACTGCCCGGTATCAGCAGCAAATACCAAAGAAACTACAGCAGCAAGTGTCAGGTTTAGGAGCAGAATATCTACAAACAGAAAGACTGCCAGAATGAGAAACCAGAGAAAGACAGCTCAAAATAAATTTGAACAACAGAAAATCAAAATAAAAGAGATAGGAACAAATGACCCATCAGAGACAGCACTCAAAACAACAATTATAAAAATGTTCAGGGAATTTATTGATAATTTCAACAGAGAGATAGCAAGCATAAAGGAAGACATACAAACCATTATAAAGGACCAGGTGGAGATAAAGATTACATTAACTGAAATGAAGAATGGAAAACAAGGAGTCACCAGACTAAATGAAGCAGAAGCGCAAAGCAGTGATTTGCAAGAAAAGCCAGCAGAAAACACCCAATCAAAACAGTAAGTAGAAAAAAGAATCGAAAAAATGAGAATGGTTTGAGATTCCTCTAGGACAACATAAAACATAAAAACATTCACATCACGGGCCTACCAGAAGGTATAGAGAAAAAGCAAGGGATTAAGAATTTATTTGAAGAAATAATGACTGAAAATTTTCCTAACCTGGTGAAGGAATAGACATACAAGGCCAGGAAACACAGAGAGTCCCAAACAAGATGATCCCAAACAGGAACACACCGAGATACATCATAATTAAAATGACAAAAATTAAACAAAAAGAGAATATTCTAAAAGCAGCAAGAGAAATGCAAGTAGTAACTTAGAAGGGGACACTCACTGGACTCTCAGCTGAATTCTCATCAGAAACTTTGCAGGCCAGAAGGAATGGGAGAAAATATTCAATGTGATGAAAACTAAGGATCTACAATCAAGATTAATGTATTCATCAAGGCTAGCATTCAAAATTGAAGGACAGATACAGAGCTTCAGAGACAAGAAAAAGATAAAGGAGTCATCACCATCAAACCAGTACTACAAAGAATGTTAGAGGGACTTTTTTAAGATGGGAGGAGAGCATTTGAAAACCTTAGTCCACAAAGACTTGTGTACTCCAACGTTCATCACAGCACTGTTTCGCAGAGCCAAGACATGGAAACAATCAAATTGCCCTTCTGTAAATGACTGGATAAAAAAGCTGTGGTACATCCATACAATGGAGTATCACTGAGCTATAAGAAAAGATGAAATACTGCCATTTGCAACAAAACAGATGGACCTTGAGAACATTATGCTAAGCAAAATAAGCCAGACAGAAAAAAACCAAGAACTACATGACTTCACTCATATATTGAATATAAAACTGAAAGCAACAAAGAATAAAAACTCATAGACATAGTCAATAGTTTAGTGGTTATCTAAGGGCAAGTTGGGGGGAAGGGGGAGTCAAGTATATGGTGATGGGAAGAGAACTGACTTAGGGTGGTGAACATATAATGCAACACATAGACAAGGCACTGTAGAATCGTACACCTAGAGCCTATGTAATTTTTGCTAACCAATGTCACCCCTATAAAGTTTAACAATAACAAAAAGATGGGAGGAGAGATAGGAGTGTGGGTAAAATAAGGGAAAAGGATTGAGAAGTTTAGTTTGGTTGTTACAAGGCAATAATCATGGGGATATAGAGTATAACATGGTAATATAGTCAAGGTTGCAGTAAATTTGTGTAGTGTCATATGGGTACTAGATTTGTTGAGGTAATGGGAGGAGAGCTGCAGGGGTGAGTAAAAGTAGGGGAAAAAATCAAGAAGTACAAATTCATAGTCACAGAATAGTCACAGGGATATAAAGTGCAGCATAGGGGATACAGTCAATAACACTGTAATAACTACGTATGGTGTCAGAGAGAAACCAGATGTATCAGAATCAGGATTTAATAAGTTATATAAATGAATCATCACTGTGCTGTACATCTGAAACAAATATAATATTGTATGTCAAATGTAATTGAAAAATAAAAAGTGTAAAAAATAAAATATTAAAAAAAACACCAATGTACTTAAAGTTGGTTACCCCACCTGAATTCTTACATCCAAAATAAATTTCAGATGAATCAATTATTTAAACATAATAATTAAACTATGTTACTACAAGAAAACACTGGAAGAATATTTTCATAATATTGACAGAGAAGCCCCTTCCTATGCATGATAAAAAACCAAAAGCCAAAAACAAAAATAAATTTGACTATGAAAAAACTAAATATTCTGCATAGTAAAAATATTCAAAGTCAAAATACAAATGACTCACTAGGAGAAAATAAATACAGCACAAATGACAGGCAAAGGAAAAATATAGTTATTATAATACACGTACAGCTATTGCAAAGAAAAAGAACTCAACAGAAATATGGGTAAAAAATATAAATTGGCAATTCATATAAAAGAAATACTATAAGTGGCCAATAAACATGTGAAAACATACTCAGCCTCAGTCACAATTTTAGAAGTAAAAATAATAGGAGGTCCACTTTTTATCTGTGAAGACTGTCAAAAACTGAATGTTAATAAGAGCTACAGTTAGTGAGAGGGGAAAAACACCCTTCATACAAAATTTTGGGAGTGCAAATTAGGGCAACATTGTTAGAAGACAATTTAGCAATGTCTATGAAAATTTAGAAGACATGACTCAACAATTCCACTGGTATAAATTCATATAGATAGATAGATAGATAGATATGCATTTTCTGGGAAAAAATCCAACCATAAATGCCTCTATTTTCAATTACATGGCTGGTACTCACATATATACACACATACATCTAGAAATAAAAAATGATCCATATACAAAGGTGTTTATTACAGAATTGTGTATAATAACAACGAAAACCTAAATGTCTATCAGTAGAATATTTAAATATAGCACTGACATCCATTCCTTAGAACACTATCTGGCCAAATGCATGTAGTAGATCCATGTATCTGATAGGGAATACCTCCAAAATATATTAATAAGTGTGTGGGGAGAAGAAAAACAGTATACATTATATATATGTATAAAAAGTAGATGTAAAAAATAGATATAGGTATAGATACTGATATATGAGGGCTGTCCAGAAAGTATCCAGCCATGTAACATGAAAAATAGAGGCATTTATGGGTGGATTTTTTTCTGGACAGCCTATCATATATACCTACAAACTAACACATGCCTAAAATCATTAGAATGACATACAAGATCAGTTAAGAGCAACTACCTCTAATGATCATAGGTGGCAATACTGGAGATATGTTCTTTTTATTTTATCCCCTTCTGTTTTATAAAACAGAAAAAGATACATATAAAAACTTTTTAACTGCCCTGCCTATGTGTTTATAAAATACTAATGAAATGTTTAGAACTCCTACTATAATTCCTAGCAAGAGGCAAAAGGGAAAAATGCTTTAGAAGTAGGGCACTACCTACAATTACCCAGATTCTACTTGGAAAAGTCAAGAGGGGCATTAGGCTGAGTGCAATTGAAGTAACCAAGTCAAGGAAAAGAGGATGTCTCCAGGAAGGGGAAAAAATAACAAAATCCTTGAGAAGAAACCATTTCAGATAGTATTTGGAGGCAAAACGAGGAGGTCTAAGCAAGACATTTCCCAGGGCTCTGAGCAAGATGGCAGGCAGGTTATAGTAAATGGGACCATCAGAAGTTTCAAGTGAGAGTCTTGGATGCTAATAAATGGAATATGGAAAAAGACTGCAATTAGATATAGTAACTAAATTTGAACTAATGATATAAAAAAGATAGGCCTTTGAATGTTAAAATTAGCATTCATTACCCCGAATAAATTCATTTTGCAATCATTTCCTATATTTTAATGATTGGAAATCCTTTGAATAATCCATGAAAATGCTAACCTCTTATCTCTTGCACATCTGATCAAGATCTCATACCAAATCCTGAGGAGAAAACAATTCATACTCGGATGCCAAATTACCCGAGAGCACTTTTACACACTTAGAATGAAGAAGCTCCTGGCAGAGTACTTCATCAATTTGGGGTCTAGGTTTTACGTCAGGATCAGTGACATGAACAGTAAATCTGACACCTCTGCCTCCATGATGAAATCATCCATGCAAGCTCCCCAAGAAACCCGTGAACAGTTGCCTAAATTGGCAACAGGAAGAGCAATGGAAAGTGTCTTTCCAGAATCAGTCCCAATCAAGTGCCTACATGCCTCTTCTTTCCACACACAAGCGAATCCTGTCACTTTTAGCTTTAAATGTTAACTGTGGCGGGACAAGTCTGAATTCCATTACCGTGGATAACAGAAAATAAAAAATAAAAAAACAGCTTCCCGGACTGGGCTGAAGGGCAGCCATCTAAGTTACTGGAATGCCTCCTTGCGTCCCCATGGTTACTTACCTTAGAATTCGTTTCCATGTGGTATTTGGCACAAGCTCGAAGCTGAGTCACCCAAAACTGTTTCTCTTTTGCATCAGCAGCTAAAATAGAGAAAGAAACACTTACAGAGATTGTTCCAAAGCACATCCAACCCTATTTCTACACCCACCTTAAGAAGGTGGGGGCCGGGAGCGTGAGGGGTAGAAAGAGAAGGAAAGGCAAATGCGGAGCTCCAGATTCTCGAGAGACCTGTATTTATGCCAAAAATAAAAATAAAAATAAAAAATTTACAGTAAATCTCAACAGAAAAGTCTCCCTCTTATGCCACATTAAAAATGTATTCTGAACTGCCTGTTTTAAAAACAATTTTGTCATCTTTTTAACCTCCTTTGAAAAAGTCACTTCTACTTCTTTAAAAAGGCAATATAGAAGGGATGATTATTTTTAAATGCCTCTACCACATGTGGCTAATACAAGGATCAAAGTATAGCTTTTTGGGGTCTTTTGTTATCTACCAAAGCTGTACTGTGGCATTATTAGAACTTACAAAATAAGCATTTAGTTGAATTACCATTTTAATATGTGTTCTCAAGGATTCATATTAAGATTGGACACAACAAGAAACCAAATGCTGCCTTAGAGATCCTCAAATTTCCTCCAAAGAAACATTAAAGCTCAAGTCCACTGCCTAGCTACACCCCCATCTCTCAAATACATGAAATTATTTCCTTAAAATATTACAGATACATAACAGGTTCTAATTAAATTTCGATCTTTAAGTGCACAATTAACTACATAAACATTTTAATATAATATTAACTGCACAAATGTTGACTATGCAGAAAACAGAACATACCCCTAGAAATTATAATTGTTTACAAAAATGGGCCTACATGTCATTCCTCAATAAAGCACAACTTCAGCTGAACTTTCAAGTGGAGATATCCAGGGTTGTAGGACAGTGTAAGATCAGGTAAACTGAACTTCCAAAGAAAAACATTTTGCAAAAACTAGAGCCTGTGTTTCTTAGGAAATATGAAGAATTACCAGTTTGTGGTAGTACTGTCCAAAGGTTTTGTACCAAAACACTTCCCAAAGCTGTGCATCTAATGACGTCAAAATTCAACTCCACATGTAGGTGAGATGTGAAATGAGAAAAACCAATACCTGTATCCTTGTGAGATAGGCCAAGAACCAGCCATAAATATGAAGAAATTTATTCTGCCTTTTCTGTACTTGCCAAGTTTAAAGTAATTTAGCCCTCATGATAATTTCATGCAGATAATAAAACTTTTGTATTTGCTATTAAAAACTACCCTTAAAAAGAAAAACAGGATTTAACAATCCAAAGAATAATAATAACCCAAAGGCAAAATGAGATGGCCCAACTGTCAAATTTGTTAGATTTTTCTCTTTTGCATGGGTTTGAGTCATTTTATAAACCACAGGCAGCGGGTGGGGGAGTGCCATTAAGTCTTTCACCTACCATTGTTTCTGATCTAACAATTTATTAAGCAATAAACAGCAAAGCAAAATCAAGCACCATATAAATCTAGCTAGTTGGAACGCACATTCCACAAATCTCAAAAAAGAGCATGAATCTTACTTAGCCCATTTCCCAAAAACTGAAAAACTCTTTTCTTCAACTATAGTCATTTTTATTTCATAGGCTTTTGGAATGTTTCATAGATTCTGAAATATAATTTGTATATAGATAATAGAGAAACATTAAATTATTCCATCTCTTGAAAGCTTGGACGTGAAACAATGAGAGGTGCAGAATGTAGGCCCTGGATCTGGCTTTGAAGAGGTGACCGAACCTGGTCAGTCCACTGAGGTCAAGGAGAAATAATGAGGGGGCTTTTTCTTCATGCTTAGCCTTAACTTGGGCAAAGAAAAATCTCATAAGAATGCAGAATTATCAGTCACCTCCTAACACTTAATACATATTACCTTTCTTCAGACTTTAATAAATAACATTACACTGTGTATGTGTGTGTGAGAGAGAGAGAGAGTATGAGTGTGTGTGTGTGTGTGTGTGTGTGTGTACACGTGGGGTTTTGTCTGTTTTGTTATTAGAAGAAAACTGACCCTTTTTTCTGCAAAGCAACTGTAACAGAATGCTGAAAGAAATTACACTGCTACAGTCAAATCTGGCATTCCTGAAAACCTGTACAATGCATGTGCCTTGGGGATAGCAGGACCTATAGTTATGGCCAAATGCTAGACTCTCTTGAGATCATGCTCACTGATCAGGATACTAAGCAGGCATTAGTTTTTCAAGAAGCAAAGAGAAAGGGAGAAAACATACAAGAGGAAATTAACTCAACACCCAGTTGGCTTCTCACCAGGCTCACTACAACAGATTAAATAAAATGTAAGTCAAAGGGCCCTTTACTAAGAAATGGTTCTAGAGAAACTTTGTGGGGAGGACATGATGACCCTGTAAAGGTTGTTTTGTCTTTACAGCAAAAAAAGTACCCATAGGGCACTATTGTGGAGATTCATACTATGAAGTCAAAGAAAATATAGACTGCACTAATATGAAAAATATGCCTAAATCCTAGGGCTCAGCTGGTTTTGCAGTCACTCACCTTCCCTTTGTCCTTAATTCTCAGTTAATTCAGAAAATCAATTTCCTCTCCCCACCCCAGGGTAAGAGAGGCAGAGTCTGTCTGTCACCATAGAATCCTCAAACACAGAAAATGGTTAAAGGTGATTTTAAAAAATAAAAATAAATAAATAAATAAATAAATAAATAAATAAATAAATAAATAAGAACCATCACCATGGCATCTATGAATGCAGCCCACAAGGACTGTCTGAAAAGTTACAAGAGAAGAATGTACCTCTCAGTTTATACATCTCTCCATTAGCCGAGTACACGACCAGCATGTGGGGGGCTTCATCGCTCAGAGACACTATGGCTCCAGATAAAGACAGGGCTCCTCGAGGCTTCTGGTGCTTGCTTTGCTCATTCACAAAATACTGCAGGATGCCAGCCTCAAAATCCAGCACAAAGTACCTGTGCAAAGAAACCATAGTGCATCACTTTTCTCCCCCAGCGCGTTTCTCACTGTGAAGAAAAGGACAATAATCCTTAAATTGACATCAAGTCTCCAAATCCAGGCAGCTGGAAACTTAGTCTCCCCCAGACACCCTTGAAAGTTAGGTCCTGTGTTGGGAGAGAGCCCTCGATATCTAAGCCAGAATGGATTTGTACCAAGCACAGCAGATAAGGGCCAGGTCCACCCAGGATTTGGTGCAATGCCCACCGCTCTCCCTTGTGCTCCTGAATACTACAGTTAACCACCGAAGGGCCCAAGAACAGCAGGTGCATCGGGACCCAGATGGGTAATATGCTCCATGTGACTTCACAGGAACGCTGGAATTCACTAAGCCTTTAAGAGAGGCCATTTTACACACAAGTAGCAGTGAGTTGGGCCTTGAGTCTCCTGTCAGCAGCATGGGTACTGTGAGGGGCTGGGGTTACCTGTCAGGGAACTGGAGGTGGTTGTGTAATCACCTGGGCCCACAACCTTCTTCCTATCATTTTTTATACAAAGAGGCAAGAATTCCCTCTACTCTGGGAGGCTGCAATGCTACTAGACTCTACATCCAGGATAAAAAAAAAAGGGGGGGGGGGACTGCAAGTTGTCTGAACTGTTCAAATTTTTGTAGCCAAATATCTAGCTTGTTTATACTCTCAAACTATCACCTAGGAAGTAGTAAGGACTACCTCCCTCCTCCAAAGGACAGAAATGCCTTCTTCACTCGAGACTCAGATTCTTCCTGTGCCCTAGAGGCCCAGCACAGCCCCTGCCCACATCTCTACCTTTTCACTTTCTGTTCCATCCACACTGGCCTTTTCTCTCTTCCCTTCTAGTTGCCAAGTTGCCCCCACCACAGGACCTTTGCTCAATCTGTCCCTCCCGGAGTAGTTACTCAAAGCGTGGTCCACAAATGTTGATGGTTCCCAAATTGTTACAAGTCCATGACAGATTTTGAAACTTTGCCTGCAGTCTGGCTTTTCTTAAGCATCCAACTGCATGAGCAGTGGATTAGTCTCACTAAACAGTTCAGATGGTATTAATACACATGCATACACAAGCTACAGACTAGTCATGAGGCAACCACAATGCAACTGAGGAAAAAAAATATCAAGTCCTTCATGACCAGCCCAGAATGCTATCCCGCCCACCCCCTCTCCAAAACCTAGAACACAGTGCCCTTTCCTTTCTGCCATGTTAACCCCACAGCCTTCAGGAACAACTCAAGTACCACCAACTTGAGAAAGTTTCTCCCACAAGTTCTCACAGCACCTTAAATTGTCTTTCCTGGTCCTAGTCCCAACAGGAATCTATATTTGCAGAATTATCAGATCCAACAACTAGTTTCCCTGATAAGACTCCAGGCTGCTTGGAGGCAGAACTGTGTCCTCCCCACCCCCCACCCCATGCCCACTTCAGTGCCTGCCACTTTAATGAAACTCAGTTAACATTATTCAATAAACGAATGAAAAAGGGGAAACCACCAAATTCCACCATTTCCAATCTGTACTACTGTGAACTCACAGGGCACTGTAAAATATTTTACATTTGAGGGATACACAGTGATACCCAGCATAGGTCAGAGAGCAAGCACAGTACTAACTCGGTATTTTACATTTTGATATTAGATTGCACTACATTTCTTGAAGGACATCATATGGTTGTAAAACTGGATTTTTGGCAGGTGCTGGGAATAAAAGCAAGCCACCATGGAATACGAAGAGAGGGCAACGATGCCCAACAAGGGGCCAAGGTTTGAGAAGCGTTGCAGTGCCTACAGGCACACACATCCCATCCTTGAGTAACTGTGATTACTTAACAAAGAAATAAAGATGTACTTCTTTCCATTTATGTTTATTATTTTTTCAAAGGGGTACTGAGTTGTTAAGAGATAAATATGTATGAAGTTGTTTGGCACTAACTGCTTAACTTTTCCCATTAAAAAAAAGTGCAGCTCGCTGCTGCATTCAATTTAATTTTACATAAACACATCTTTGAGACCGAAGCAAATCTCACTGGTTTTCAATGTGAAAATAAAATATAAAAGCTGTTCTTAGAGTTATTTCTAAACAGAACTTGTCTCTAATCCTAACATAACATAAATGTATATAATCAGTATTTAATAATTTGGGGAGTAAGGTTAGGACTGTAATCCTCAAGTTACCTCAGGACAAATATCGCAGCCACAAGTGCCACCAGTGAGTATTCTCAGGGCAAACAGGAAATGTGTTAATAAATAAAACGATGGAATTTTTTTAACCTCTAAGCACTGTGAACCAAGAAAGTTTACAAACCTCCAACCTAATTATTCTCACAGCAACCTAACAGATACACATTATTATCCCCATTTCACAGATGTCCTGAGGCTTGAAGAAACTCTAAGTCCCACTTATCTGTGTCCAAAGTCCAGGCCCGGTTCACTCCAGCAATCACCAGCTCGCCTTTGATTCTCCTGCAAATCCTCCCTGTTACTTTCTCCACGTCATTTCTCCTGTACCTACTTAGGTACCTTCTTTGCCAAACCTTCTTGCTGCAGAGCTAATAGAGCTGTAATCTCCTGACACCAGAGGTCCCTGTCCATCCCCCTCCGACAGAGCCATCTCGTTAGCTCCTGACTGCCCAGATCTCTATCCTCCAAAACACCAATTCTTCTGAAAAATCTTCCACTTTATTTTTAACATTCCAAATGCCTGATTAAGACTATCTAGTATATCCATATCTTTCCCTTCTACCTGTTGAGTCACTATAATAAAGATGTACTTCCGGTTTTCATCATTAGCATGGGTAAACCAAGACACAAAGATGAATCACACAGAGACCAGGACTATTCAAAGTGTGGTCCCTAGCCCGGCAGTATATCAACACCACCTGGGAGTTTGTTGGAAATATAAATATGGAGCGCATCCAAGGCCTGCAGAATTCAAAACTCCAAGGGAGGGGGCCCAGGAAGCTGTGTTCTAACATGCTTCCAGATGATTCCGTACAGCACAAGTTTGAGAAGCACTAGTCTAGCCTAACAGCTCATCATCTGTCCTTGTCTTCCAGGAAACACAGTCAGAATGTGTTTTCAACTTTCCCTGCAGTTAGGATGTGGCCATTTAACTGAGCTTTAGCCAACAGAATATGAGCAGAAATAATGCAGGCCTGAACCATAACAGACAGATCGTCTCTGTCTCATCTCTCCCCCTCTCTCCCACTCCCTTCTCTCCCCCCCCGCCCCACACACAAACACTGCAATGGAGACAACCTGCAGGGTAACTTGAGAATCCCACAATGGGTATGGCGAATACACAAGGGGAAGGAGACTGAGTCCCCAAACCATCTCCTGGGAGAGTCACCTGCTGAGGAACCCCCACAGACTGCTAATTAAGGAGCAGTTCCATTAGGTCACTAAGATCAGAACAGCAGCTAGCTTTACAAATGTACCAAAAATCATTTTAAAACTTCTATTTTCAGGTCCTTGTACTTAAAATTTGCTCCCATTCCTTTGTGTGGGGCGAAAACCAAACACCTTCGATAAGAGACGAACTACAGTAATTTCTGAGCTGCCAATAGTTACGTTATTTAAGTGCTGACCCTGCCTTCCCTTCAGGAGTAAATGTTTCAACCTGACCTACATTCCATGTCATTGTGTAGCTGTGTGGACCCTGTTCCTGTCAAGTCCAAGCAGGAACAGCTATAATCTTCACAGGTGTAGGGAAAGAAACCTGGCTCCAACCACAGCATTTTGTGTGTACCCCAGCTGCCACCCCACAGAGCTATGGCATCCCCCATGAATGAACATGCCACCTTTACACAGAGGGAAGCAGAAAAGGAAGAGGGTCCTCTGCGCAGGCCTCAAGGAAAAGGCAGATGTCAGTTGGAAGGAGAGGAGGCTTAACATCTTTCCATCCAGCGCTTCTCCCACCTTGTCTATTGGGAGCCCCCGAGGGCATCCTGGCCAAACTACTAACCGTATATTTGCAAAGTACATTATTCAGAAGCTGTTGTTTTTTCCAACCAAGATTACAGAATAACCAATTGCTGTCACATTATGCAGGATATGGGGACACATTAATGATTTTTCACATTACCTATTTCAAACTGACATCTTAATTCTAACCTCCTGCCTCAGATGAAGAAAAATCACACTTCCACTACTTCCTATAATAGTTTAAATGCAAATGAACAGGTTTGAATCATGTGATGACTAAGGAAGGTCACCAATAATTTATTCCTTTTCTAAAGACAGTTAAAAACTCTATCATATTTGGTGGGGAGCGATGAGAGACCATCTGAATAAAAATTGCAACAGATTAAACAAAATATTCTTTAGGATGGCATTTGGAAGTCAAGTTAGCTTGTGTCATATTCAGGTAAAAGGTGTCCATATGGCATTCAGAAGGGCAATTTCTGCTGGTCACCTCCCTGGGGAAGAAAGAAATTACTTTTGGTTTCCTGTAGGGTCATGGCTTTATCAGGCACTGCTGTTCAGAGCTTGCAGCTATATCCGAAAGTCACAGCTTTTATTCTAAATAGGAAATTTAACCATATTTCTGGATTAGGCTTCTATTAAACCAAGTGATATTGTTAGATAAAATCCTAAAACATTCTTAAAGAGCTTTCCTCCTAGAGAAATAAATAAGACAAACCTAATTTCTAGTGTTTTTTTTTTTTAGTGTAGACCTTTAGTGTGCACTTCACTGATGTGTAAGAGAACTTAACTGTATACAAGGAGAGCCTATTTTATTTGCTATGCTAACAAACTAAAAAATGTGCTGAAGGAGAGAATAAGGGGAGAAATCCAACAAACCCATACAGACAGCCATGTTAATTCTCATCAGACCAGCTTCTTGGTGGCACCCTTGTCCAATTCCAAAGCTGAGAGCCATGGCAAATGGCAGGCCCCTTCCCTGAAAGCGCTGAGGACAAGCCATTACCTTCTACTGTCCTTCAGACTAAGCCCACTGCTCTAGAAAGAACACGCAAGTGCACACACATTCAGACATTTACACCTGCATACATACACTCACATACTCACACTGACACCCAGACATCCACACGTGTGCACTCACACATTCACACATGCATCACAAGGACACTTGCACTCATGCTCACACACATGTAGACACATACAGTTGAACTAACACATTCGCACACATGTACACACACCTTCACACGTACTTGGCACATGCTCTTTCTCACTTCCACATTAACACACAAAGAAACCACCCTTACCTATCGCTTCCCAAGTCTCGCATTTCTGAGGGTCACTTGTCTACACTTGCAGCCTTTTAAGCCACCACACCACCACCCCCGGCCCATCTACCTGATAGTTTCATTAAGGTTCAACTTTAGGATCTAAACGTTGAAAACATCCATTTTTATTTTGGGAGGGGAGATGAGCAGGGCCTAAGAGCACACCAACACCCATCAGCCAAACTCTAGCAAGGAGCAGAAATGCAAAGGGAAAGGATAGGAGAGGAGGTAGACATTGAGGAAGAAGTTCATCAAAGCTGACAGGCAGAAATTACAATCAAATTACAAGAGAATTACAAAGAGAAAAAAATGCAGTGAAATAAATCTTTTGAAGAGGAACTTTTGCTAGACAGGCTGCTCCTGACAAAAAGCTAAATCGTTTCATCTAAATTTAAAAGTGAAAATTGAAATGCAAGAGTAAAGGGCCTGAGAACAGAAGGTTATCGCCCTCTCCTTGATGACTGAGCAGAACATACCTTTCCCACTTATGTGATTGTTATTTCCAAGAGGGTGTCAGGACTCTTTCTGTTCCCTCAGCCCCTCATCTCCCTTCCAGACACTATAGCCAGAGTCACCAGGACCCCCTGCCTACCAGGCCCACCATCGCCCACATGAAAGGACAATGAGGACCTCAGCCTCATGGGACCTGCCTCACCTCCCCCACATACTCAGTCTCCTGAAAAGCACTTGCTCCAAACTGCTGGAACCCACTGGACTTGACCTGTGCTCAAACTTCCATAATTGCTTTGTCCTGCTCACGACAACAGTGACCTTCTTCTTTAGCTTAAGATCCTTTTGTGGGTTAAATTATTTACTGCCTAACTCTTTGAGAATCCCAATCACCACCCTATCAACACACAAAAATGGCAGAGACAGATACCCTCTCGCAGAGGCTTGGGTCTCTCTGCCTTAGGATTCCTCCTCTCCTTCACAGTCCCACTAGTGGACTAGATAGGTGCAGGCACACAGCTGCAAGGAGCAGTTCTCTCTAGTACTATGCTTGCTGATTGAGGTTTCAGCTGCCTTCCAATTCCATTTTGCCCACAATCACTCATTTTTGAGATCTAGAATCATGTTTCTAAAACTTCCAATCTATTGATGACAGAAAATAAAAACTTGGGGAAGTTTCGGCTAAGCTAAATATACTCAGTATGTAAAGATAGGGGGGATACCAAATGAAGGATGTATTTTCCTAAGTTTACCTTAAGTCTTCAAAATAACTATCATCTGTTGATCATATTTTGAGACCTTCCTATCTTCAGAGATCAACATATTAAAGTTCTCCAAAAAGTCACCTTCTTAAAGCTGCCAATCTCACATATGAGAGGGTTCTATGCATTTCCAGGTGGAGCTCTAACACCTTCATACTCAAAACCCTTAAGTATTTCTGGATTGGAAAAGAAAGACAAATCTTCCAGAATTTTTCATGATAACCAAACTTTCTGACAAGGAAGATGCTGGATCCTAGCATCAAAACCTCATGACAGGTTCTAAGGCATAGCACCTGCAAGCAACCTCAGTCCTAGCCAAGCTTTAATTGTCTGTAATCCTCTCAACTCATAGAATTTGTAGCAATGGCTGGAAAAATGCAATGGCCCTTCTTACATCTCTCAGCTACCCACTACTTAATTCTGTGGCCAGAGATTCCCACCACTGCAACCACCATCCCCCAAATCATCAAGAGGTACATATTCTGACACTCTAAGGTACTAAATTGTCATAGGGTCCTAAGGACTCATCAGCAACCATGGGACAAATATATCCTATTAAATAAGGACTCAATCCATTTTTAAACATATTCAGACAGGCAATACAAGTTCAATCTCAATATATCAGAAAAAGTCAATGTGACCTGTCTATAGCAGAACCATTATACTAGCCTTTAGACATCTTACACATATATAAACTGAACCATTAATAAAAAGAATTGCTGGTATTTATAGAGCACCTCTACGCATCAAACATTGGTGTGCTGCACACATACTAACTCATTTACATCTCCCGGCAGTCCCAGAAAGTACACGTGATCATAACTCCTTTCTAAAGATGAAAAACTTGAAGCACAGAAAGGTTAACAAGTTCAACACCTTACAGAGTAGAAAAAATGGGGCTAGATTTTAATCCAGGCAGTCAAGCTTTAGAGCCTATGGCTCTAAACCATGGGTGTCCAACCTTTTGGCTTCCCTGGGCCACATCGAAAGAAGGATTGTCTTGGGTCCCCATAAAATACACTAACACTAACAATAGCTGATGAGCTTAAAAATAAAAAAGGTCACAAAAAAATCTCATAGTGTTTTAAGAATTTTTGTTGGGCCACATTCAAAGTCATCCTGGGCGGCAGGTTGGACATGCCTACCTAAACTATTATGATACTGTGCATTGGTTAAAATACAGTTTTCATTGTAAAGATGCAAAACATATGGTTAAAAATACAGAAAGCAGTGATAGATATATAAGAAGACAATAAACAAAATAATCAGACTTGAAATTTCAGAATCTTCCCATCACTACCATTTAACAGATATACAGAAAACAAACAAGACTATATAGAACCAAAACAATAAAATCCCAAGTTTTTATTTTAAGTTTTACAAATAATTATATACCCCAATGAAAAATATAACTTTAAACATACATGGCACATTTTCCAAAAATAGCTAAAAAAAAAAATCAAACTCTTAAAAGTAGAAATTTTATAGATCACATTCTTTTACTACATCTTGTAGCAAAATAAATGATATGTTAAAGACATAAATTTAAATAAATAAATGGTATTAGTTTTAATAATATGTATATTATATAATATAGCATTATACAATATACTCTATTTTTACATTATGTAACATTGTGTTGTGATTGGAAGAAATACGGGTGAATATTTTTAAACTATTAGGGTGGGAGAAGAAATAAAACCACTAAAAAAGTTTATTTAGACACATATTTCTAAATAAAAATAAAAACATCTCTAAAGTAAAATAATCCATAAGTAACATTAAAAGACAACCAATCGAGTATAGTGTTTTTAAGGATTATTGAAATGCCTTGCCTTCTAAAAAGAATGTTTCTTACAGTTTGGGTCAGTTACTTTCTGTTTCTAACTCCATTGGGGAACTTGTTAAAAATATGGCTTCCTGACTCCCAACCCCTCTATCCGGACAATCAGAATTCTTGTGGATGAGTTCAGAAAATCAGTAGTGTGAATTTGAAAGTTTCCCCGAGTCACCGTACAGTACGAGAGCCAGTGCAAAATCCGCGTTAGGACGAAACTTCGAAGTGTCACTCATTGCCCTGCTTTTCCTCTGGTCGGTCAAGCTTTCCCCTTAGTCACTTATCGGCAACCATCTGAGCATCCAACGGCCACACAACAAGTGAGACGTATTATTTAAGTACAAACCAATTTCACTTTGTCTTGGTCTGAAAGTTCCTAAATCACAACAGCCCAGGCAGTGGATTTCTTGGCTCTGTCACTTTGGAAGTATTTTTGAGAAAGATTTAAAGAAAAGTTAACAAAGTCGCCTAGCACAGAGTTCCGTGTAATCGGACCACTGCCTAGCATTATGCAGGCACTCACTTGCAGGGGGCCCCAGGGGCCAGGCTGAATGGAGCATCTGATTAAGGACCACCAGCCCAAGTGGTGCTGCCTCGGGATATATAAGGCACCAACATAAGTCAAAGTGAACTTTTAACACAAGGTTTGATGCACACACTGCACTTGGATTTTTATCTATGATGAGATTCGATCCACTTTTAAGGATTAGGTGATATAATACCAAAAGAAATGAAACCTATCTACCACATATTAAGGCTTGCAGAATATTGCCTCCTCACCTTTGGAACTATTAACTACTAAGTTTCCAGTGCCTTTACGTGAGAACTTCATACTATTTTAACTAAATTGTATACCAACATGTGTCTTAACACTCAGAACTCATTTTCATTCTTGCCATTCACAATGCAGGGAATTTCTTGGGGATCCTTGAGATGGGCTGAGCCTTGATTCAAGTTCCTATTTTGCGCTATACAAGGTCAGACAATTCCTAGAAAAAGTGCTGCATACCACATGGCTGAATATCACTACAGTCACCTTCAAAGTACTCCCCTTGGGAAGCTATACACTGATGCCAGCACCTAGTCCACCCTTCAAAGCGATTTTGGAATGACTATCAGAGCTGTCATCATCCCCAAAGTCTGACAATTTAATTCATGAACATGCCACCGTGCGCTAACATTGGCAGCACTGTACAAACAACTTGATAAGGTGTCATAACCTTGTAAGCTTGAATATACACATCAAGTCTCTTGGGGAAAGATTCTGCTACTTGCTAAGGCCCTGGGGTAAAGATGGATGGGCATCTCCAGCCTAATACCCACCATAATGAAGAGACACAAGACACTGGACTCTGGTATCCAGGAAAAGCAATGCAGACCACAAGCAGGCCCCAAGGTGCAGCGTTTCCCCCAAATCTCCAACCAAGTCAGTCCCTAAACTCCACTTTCCCTGGATCAAAGTGCCTTCATTTTTCCCTAGGGGTGACAGCATAGAGAGTAGGTGTGATTCGGGAGGAGAGGCCTATGGCCTAAACCTGTGCTTTTCAAACTTGAGCTGCATCAGAATCACCTGGAAGCTTGTTACAACACAGCTCCCTCAGCCCCTCCCCAGAGTTTCTGATGGAGGAAGCCTGGGGTTGGAGCAGCAGGTGAGACTGCTACTGCTGCTGGTAGGGCCATACTGGGAGAACCAGTGGTTCTCATTTACATGACAAGTATTTTTATCCACTCTGAGCTTTGAGGCCCACATATGCAAAAGCAGAAAGCTACACAATTCTCTTTTGCAGACCATTCCAACATCACTGTGCCTAAAGGTCTATCTGGTTATACAATACGAACTGCCAAAAGTATATATCACATTTCTCAGTGCAGACAGCAAATCAGATCTGATGTTCATATTGCATTGTGTCAGCAGTTTTGTTAATTGACTACAATGCCAACAAGACAGAACTTAAAACAAGAGCCTGTATTTGTTCTTTTGTAGAGATGCCACGGAACCATTATTTGGCAAGGACTCATACCTGCTCCCCAATGTAATCAGCTGTACGTAGTCTTTGATGTGGATAAAGCATTGAGGATATATTTACTTGTTTTATGATTAAAGAGAATCTATATAAGCCCAACTTTTTGAAGAAGTCAGCTTTGGTTCCAAAACTAAGTTAGAATCCCAAGAATTCACTCATTTCTTAAAAAAAAAAAAACTTGTTTTTTTTAACTGAGTACCTACACTGTGCTAGGCACTGTGTGCTAAATGCTAAGGCTACACGGTGAGGGGCAGGGACAGACACGATCCCTTCTCTGATGGGAGGGTATTGAGGAATGGCACCACAGACAATACGACATTCACTAAAAAAGACTAACTGTGAGAAGTGTCTGCTGGAAAGAAAAGAATAGAACGTGACCTAGTTAGTGAGTTCCCAAGGACAAACTGTCCATAAACTGGAGAATGAATAAACAAAATGTGACATATCCATGTAATAGAATTCTATTTAGCAACAGAAACAACAAAATACTGACACATGCTACAACATGGGTGAGCCTCAAATATACTCAGCTAAGTGAAAGAAACTAGGTGCAATAGATTATATATCATAATTTCATCTATATGAAATATCCAGAAAATAGAAATTAATAGAGCAAACAGCAAATCAGTGGCTGCCTAGGGCAGAGGATGGGATCAGGATTTGCTACAAGCTAGCTAGAGGGAATTATTTTGGTGATAGAATTGGATTGTGATGACTGTTGTAAACTATATAAATTAACTAAAAATAACTTTGTACCCTTGCAGTGAGTTAACGTGATGCTGTATCAATTATATCTTAATAAAGGTGTTTTTTAAAACCCTCAGTGTTCTTGACAATAGTCTAGAACAGGGTAGAGGTGGCAGAATTACTGAAAGGGTGCAAATGACAAGACTTGATGATGGAAGGGGAATTCAGTGTCAGGAATGTTGTACTTGAGGTGCCTTTAACACTTCCAAGAGATGTCCATTAGCAATTGGATGAATGGGTCTGGAGCCCATAGGAGGTCTGACCTGGAGATATAAAGTTGAAATCATCTGTAAATAAGTAGCTATATTGCAAACAACTGAGGCCAGGGAGGTTCGCACTGGATCCAGGCAGACAAGAATCAAGGAGCCACAGGCAATTAAACTTAGTGTTTATTCCAGAAGCGGAGCAGCAACAAAAAGGTGTCCGGAAGTTCACCCTCAATAGCTCATAACTTGTAGCCCATAGCTCATAGCTCTCAGAGAGTCCCAGAGAGGACTATTGCCCAGTACACTGCATTGTTGCAAATATGGCCCCCATTTCACCAAGGTAGGCATTTGGGCAGTGCCACTGCATGATTTTGTGACCCAATCACATATCCATCCTGTGACAGAACACGTGGTCTGTACAGTCACAGGAGCAGTAGCAGTGATGCTTTCAGTTGCCAAAAGGGCAGTGTACACAGCTGCCAACTGTTTTTCCACCAAGGAGTAACAGACCTCAGCCCTTTTCCACAATTAGAACCAGAAGCTATGGGCTGCTGCAAGCACTTAGAATGCTGTCATAGGCCCCAGCCAAAGCCCTCTGCAGTTATATCCAGCTTATAAGGCTGAGCAGGGTCAAACACGTGCAGGGCTTGAGCCACTTTGATGGTGGGCTTGGGGGAGTCAAAGGTGACCTGGGCCCCTTCTGTCCAGTCCCACTGAGCCCCTTTCCTAACCAAGTAATACAAGGGCCTTAGCAGTTAGGCTAAACGAGGCACAAATCGTCTCCAATATCCCAGCAGTCCAAGAGAAGTTTGCAATTGTTTAACAGTGGTAGGCACAGGGTAGGCTTGGATTCTATCTATACCTGCATCAGGAATAACCTGTGTCTTACCCAACCTAATAATCCCGAAGAACTTGACAGACAAGCCAGGCCCTTGCAGCTTCTTGTTGTAGAGTGCCCAACCACATATTTTCAGGTGGGTTAGGAGAGCAAGAAAGGTGCCTTCTAGACCTGCAGGTCACTAATTAACATATTATCAATGTAATGGTAACAGGTGTACATTTTCAGGCCAGGGTCATCGTGCTAAGGCCGCTGCCACCAGTCTATGGCACAGTATGCAGCTGTGCAAGTACCCCTGGGGAAGAACCATGAAAGTCCACTCTCAGCCTTATCATGAAAACTGACCTTGGCTCTCTGAGGCTATGTCAATGGTAAACAAGTCATTAGCAAGATCAGCAACAAAATGATAGGTTCCCAACTCTTGACTCAGGTGATCCATCAGATTCGCCACTGACAGGACCCTGCATACAAAGCTGGCACTACCTTATTTAATTCCCGATAGTCAACCGTCATTTGAGAGGTGCCAAGTGGCTTTCTCACTGGCCACTCTTCAGAGTTAAACAGACGGTTGGTGGGGTGTACTATCCCTACCTTTTCTAGTTCCCATATGGTCCCAGTTATTTCATCATGGCCCCCTGGCAGCTTGTACTGATTGATGTGTACAGTCTGCTGGGGGCG
Organism: Lyroderma lyra; assembly: GCA_004026885.1. Lineage (NCBI taxonomy): Eukaryota > Metazoa > Chordata > Mammalia > Chiroptera > Megadermatidae > Lyroderma > Lyroderma lyra. The sequence goes on from PVJL010005515.1 coordinate 68,951, forward strand.
GGTGGGAGGGTACTGGAAGGTGCATGCACAGCATGTCCCACACCACTGCCTTTTCATCCTGACTCGGAGGTGAAACTCTCCTGCTCGGAGGTGTTCTTGCAAAACGTCCACCCCTAAGATATGTTCAGAGATGGGCTACACATAAACCCTATACATCTGCTGCAGCAGACGGTCTATCCCCAACAGGATATCTTCAGGTTTCACTTGAATGCTTTGTACTCCATAGCCATCAATGACTACTGGGGCTCCAGAGAACTTCTCTAGATTCTCACACAACAGAGAACATTCAGCATCTGTATCCACTAGAGCCACTTGAATATTTTACCCCTACAACCCATAGCCACCAATGACTACTAGGGCTCCCTAGCTTCCCATAGCCATCATTGAATGCTAGGGCTTCTTTGTCCCACCCCCACCCCCAGCCATCATTGATTGATTGATTGCTAGGGCTTCAGGTCCCATGGCCATCTCAACCTGGCAGATACCAGATCCACCCGCATTTGGGTTCATGCCACCATAAAGGGTCTGTTTCTCTTGGTTGTTGGTGCTTTCTTGGCCACAGTGCGAACATCCTTCTGTGTGGCACTGTGTTTCGGCCTCCCCCAAACTCACCACCATCATAGCAGCCTCATTAATTGGGCAGCCTACATAAGGTGCCAGGATCACCACAAGAGATCTGACAGCGAAGAGGGAGTGAAACAGCTCTGGTTCTCCCTCCTCCCACAAGGAGTCTATCACAACAATGGGGGTGGTTCACCTTCCTCCCCTGAGGAGTCTGACATAACAATGGGGGAACCCCCTCTCTGACACTGCAAGTGCTGGCATTCTTCCATCAGCAGCTGCTGGTTTCCTCCATGGCCTGCATCTGCATCTTCACTAGGTCCAGCTCGGTCTGGAGCACCCAGACTCACACCGCTTTTGCAGTCACCTCTGACTCTGCCCACAAGGCCATCTGCTGCAGGTCCTGTTCGTGATGCCAAGTGTATTGCAAACAACCAAGGCGAGAACAGTTCACACTGGATCCAGGCAAACCAAAGAACAGAGGAGCCACAGGCAAATTAAACATAACCTTTATTTCAGAAGTGGAGCAGCAACAAAATGACATCCAGGGGTTCACCCTCAATAGCCCATGGCCCCCTCCTGGAGACCCCCACCCCCTTATACAGGCAGGGGAACAAAAGTGGCAGGCAGCTAAGAAGTGAGCCCATAAGGCACATAAACAATGAAATGGCTGCCACCTGGGGAAGTGCAAGTCAGGATTACATAGCAGGTGCTTGTCGTTCTGGTGGAAGCAGAGGGAGAGCCTGAGTTACTCCATTTTCCCCACAGTAGCCACTGAGGCCAAAGGCATGGATGAGATTGCACAGAAAAAGAATACAGGGAGAAGAAGTGGGAGGCAGGGAGAAGTGGGCAAAGGACCAACGCTTGAGGAACTCTTAACATTAAACAGAGAACAAGACACACAAAACAAGACAGAGGTAGGAGGAAAACCAGAATTCCAAAAGAACAGTTAAGAAAGGAGGGCGTGATCAACTGTGTCAAACAGCGACAAACATCAGCAAGAACTGAAACATGTCTTATTGATGACCATACACTCATCTATGTGTATAATTCAAGATTCACGACTTCCCATGAATCTTGACCCAACTTTATTATGAAGCAAATCAGTTCTTGTTGGTGTAGCAAGTCTACGAGTCAGGAAAACAACCTATTTTTCAAACATGTATTGCCTATGTCCACCAGCTGTTTCTTAACATCCATGTCCCATTTTTACTGGCAACAGTGGAACAATTACTGGGTTGAAACCAAAGTCTGCAACCTGAGCTCTGGTGCTAATTAACTCATGGTCAGAAACCACGTGTAGCAGAGACAGCTGACTACGTACCAAATATCCATTTTTCTCTTGTGTCAAATCAGGAAAACTCCAAGTTTTAACTGGGCCCGATACAGGATGCCAAAATACATCTCCCAAACTTCCTTTCAGCTATATGTACTCATTTGACTAAGTTCTAGCTAATGAGGAACAGTGATGTATGAGACTCCTTCCCTCCTCTACCTGCTTTTTTGGAAGACAGATATGGTGGCCAGAATTCCAAAATTCCTCTTGGATTTTGAGGATATGGCCAGACCCTTGGAATGGCAAAGCAAAAAGTTAGAAGGAGCTTGGGTATCTGAAATCTGTGGACCCCCAAACCAACCTAAAAACTTACCTCCAAACTTCTTTTATGTGACATAAAAATAAAGCCTGCATATTCAATTCACTTGGTGTTATGGACTGAATTTTGTCCTCCCACCTCCAAATTCCGGCGACTGACTTTAAAAATAGGGTGTAGAAGAAAGAAATTATGGTTAAATGAGGTAAAAAAAAAAAAGAAGAAGAAGAAGAAGAAGTGGGGCCTAGATATGGCAGCATTAGCATCCTTACAAGAAGAGATACCAGAGAGCTCACTCTCCTCATGCACACAGCAAGACGGGAGCCATCTACAAGCCAAGAGAAAGGAGACGTCAGAATGAAACTAACTTTGCCAACACCTTCATGTCAGATTTCCCAGCTTCCAGAATTGTAAGAAATAAAGATAAGTTTAAGTTACCCAGTCTGTGGTATTGTGTTATAGCAGCGCAAGCACACTAACATACCTGTAGACTCCTTTCGACTCCCAATCCCAGCATGCAATTAGACCGATTCAATCTGAATTTCTGGGGGGATGGGGTGAGAGCCAGGTATTAATAGTTTTCCCAAGCTCCCCAGGTAATCAAAATTGCAGCCAAATTTGAATACCAGTGGCTGACTCCATCTTTAGTGCAGATCTACTGATTACAGAGGAACACAACTCCTAACACATCGACCCGTCTGACTCATCTTCCTCTGCCAGTATGAACATCTTTAAAACAGGAGATTATAAGGCTTATAACCTGCACAAACATTTACAACCCTACTCTCTGCCAGCTGCTGAGGATACACTGGCAAACAGGTCACAATTCCCACTCTGAAGAAGCTTAAGTTAGGTTATCTGAAAAGTTACATGAATTTGTGCTATGAGCATAAACAACAAACTATGTAACTACTACAATTATTTGGGTAACCATAATTTAGAACCCAACAAAATGTAACATGGATAAGGAGAAATCATATCACCATATTAAATGAAAGTTAGCAATGTTTACAAATCTAGTGTTTTAGAAAGCACTCAGTAATTAATTGCTGAGAATAACTCAATATTACTACCATATCCCCATTACTTACACATACAGTCAGCATTATAAGGTATGCTTAGTTTATTCCACACTTCATATTTATGATAAGCAGGGACAATGCTGCATCGATTTCAAGAAACTCAAACTCCAAGAACTGTACGACAGATGCATAAATGAAGCATTCACCACTGATCATAAAGCTTTCAAAACATGGACTCCCCTTAGGTCCTCACATGATCAATCGCCATCACACTGTGTAGAGGATAAAGAGTTATTTCATCACTTTTCATACTTCACATAAAAACAGTAATTACTCCCCCAAAGACTGTTAAAGAATATATCCATTTGAGGATTAAATGCTCCAGGTTCTAAGCATAAAGACCACACATTCCAGAGGACCTAATCAAATGGAAATTTCTTATATTTTCTGCAAAGGATGGTGTTATTTATTTACAAATCTACAAATTTAGGCTCTCTGCTTCCAGTTCTGAACATGGTGGAAAACCAGCACACCTTCTGGCTCCATCATTGGATCCAATCCTAGAGATGCCACAGAAAAGAAATAGAGCTGAGAAATTGGAGTAGAGAATGAAGGTGACTGGGTTTACAAATGCAGGAACAGGGTGGGGCCGAAGAGCACTGGGGGCCACAAAAGAGGAGCAGATTCAAGGAGAGTCCTCTAACTGAGCCACCCACGTCACTATTACTGGGACATAAGCAGAAGCATCAACTTGAAGGACAGCAGTGATATCCAGGCAGTGCCTGGCTTGGATAAGTCACCAACAGGAATAAGTATGCTGGGTCAACCAGTTCCTGACCACTTCTCTTCCCCACCTCAACGCTTCTCCATAGCCCACAGCCAGGCAGAATTAACAAAGACTCCAGTCAAGCCCTGGGAGGATGGCAAGGAAAGACAGAGCGTGAAGGAACTCAGACTGCACTTCAGCCCTGAAGGCACCTTCCTCAACAAGTTATCTTATCTGGGGAGAACAGGCAAATGCCTGAGCTTCCCTCAATCTCCCAGGTAGAAAACAAACAAAGCAGCTAAACATCACAAAATCATAAAGGTACACACCAATGGAAAAAAGAACAAAAACTTACAACAAATACTAGTTGAAAGTCTTATTGAACTATGGGAGACTATGTGAAATGTGGAGTAGAAAGAAGCAGAACCACCAATTGAAAATACCAGGCTTGAGAAATAAGTTTTGAAAAGGGGCACTTAACGGACTGCAGAAGAGCCGATGAGCTGGGAGAATGAGTGGGTGAGCTAAAACATTAATCAAGGCAACGCTCACTGTAAGCAACAGAGCTGGTTGTAAAAATGGAAAAAATGTGATAAAATAGAAGTACCAACATTCCAGTGAGCAAAAATGGAATAAAGATAGAAAATATTTTTAAAAATAAGGATCACAAATTTGCCACAATTAAAGAAAGATCTAACACTTCAGATTGAAAGAACTCCCAGAGTGCCATAAAAGTTGAGTAAGAAAAAGCCACACCTATATAATATAGTGAAATTGTAAATCAAATTTAAAAATCTAAAAGCTTCTAGAGAGAAAAAACAGAAAACGCCAAATATCAAATTTACGTCAGAGTTTTTTAGTAGCAACACTGGATGTAAGAAGACCAAGAAGTGATATTTTCAAAATGTAGAGAAAAAGATCTTGGAATCCTTAGTTTGATATTCAGCTGAATTATCAATAAATGTGAAAGTGAAAAAAAGGTATTCTCAAGTCCTTTCACTTCTAGTATGGAAAATGAGGGTGGGGGTTTGAGGAATTTTCCTACTGTAGCAATTAAACTCTAGATAATTAAAGAAATCTCACAAGAAACCACAAAGGTTCCCAAGGAAGACTCCACATACATGTGCCCACGTGGTGTCAAGCAGTGAGCAGCTGGAACATCAGGGTTGGTTGTCTTGAGAACAGATGTTGACAGCAGCATGCTACTGGAATCCTAAGCCTTGGGGCCAGGTTTCTCCTAGACTTGAAAAAAAGCCACATCTAGGATCTTCTCTAAGCTAAGACCTTTAAGGGGGTCTGAAATGGTCTCAGATCAGTGGTTACTGGCTACTATAAAGAGCAAACATACAAGGGGTGGGGGGACAAAAAAATGGAATTTATCAAAAACTGTGTTTATTCTTACATGTTTAAACTTCAGTCACTTTCAAAGTACTCTCAGTTCGATGCAATACACCTATCAAGACACTTTTTCCACTGCTCAAACTAGGCTTTGAACTCATCAATTTTGATGCTTTTTAGTGCTTCTGCCATTTTTTGTTCCACCTCTTCCACATCAGCATAACATTTCCCTTTGAGGACTTTTTTCATCTGGGGAAACAAAAAAAAAAGTCTCTCAGGGCAAATAGGGAGGGCAGGGCACAGGGGTCATGACATTTTTTTATCAAAGACACTAAGTGCAATGTGGGCAGGCATGGGGTCATGCTGCACATTGTTTGTGTAAATCACCCATCATGAAATGGGCAATGTATTGAAATAATCTCCAAAAAAATTCACTGAAGCCGAATGCAATCTCTCACAACAAAGCCAGTTGGTGGGTATACTGATGCAGACAGGTTACTAGAAAACTCACCTACAGGGGAAAACCTGTACTACAAGAGTCTTACTCTCCAATAGATAATTCCAGATTTTTTTTGAGTCCCTCATCATAAATCCTCTTTGGAGGAACCATTGCCAATGTATATCCTCAGGCTACCCACAGAATAAGTTCAAGCAACAAGTTCATAATCAAAATCAGCAAACACAAAAGAAAGCAAGCCACTATGAGAGCAGTTTAGAAGAAACAAAAGACAGTGCATTCAGATCTCCAAGAATGTCAAACATACTTTGAAATTGTCAGATATAAAGTATAGAACAGCTGGTTATAACATATTTAATGAAATAAAGACTACAAACACAAGATATGCTTGTAACAAGAGACTATAAGAAAGAAACAGGCATATTTGAAAACAAAATGTATCCTCTAGAAAATAAAAACCTATTTTTTTTCTTTCAAAGACTGTAGATGGGTAAAGCAGCAGATTAGAAACTAGTAGAAAAAGAATAAGAAAACTGAAAGATATATTCAAAGAAATTACCCAAAGTACAGCAACAACAGAAAACATGGGTAGAAACTGTAAGGAGAGACATTAGGAGATCAGGTCAAACAATGATCTAATTGCAGTACCAAGCAACAGAACAGAGAAAATGAAAGGAAAGCAATTATTTAAGAAAACGTAGCATCCCAAGCATAATACATAAAAAGAAACTCATAACCACTCACATCATAATGAAACTGCAAACACCAAAGGAAAGATCTTGAAAGCAGTCAAAGAGAAACTTCAAAGGAATGACGATCAGAATGACAGCATGTTTCTCTACAGAAACAGTGGTGACCAAAGGACAGTAGAATATCTTCAAAACAGAGAGAGTATAGCCTTCAATTTTAAATTGTGTGCCCAGAAAAGTTCTTTAAGAATGAGAATGAGTCTCTTGAGCCACTTTTTTTGTTCAAGTCCGCTCGTACCTCTTTGGAATGTACTTTCTTCTCAATAAACTGTCTTTTTGTTTCACCACTTTAAAAAAAAAAAAAAAAAGAATGAGAATGAAATACTTTACAGGTACACAAAAACAGTTTACCATCAGGACACCAACATTTAAGAAGATTTTAAAGTTCTTTAGGGAAAAAAAACAATTCCAGAAATCTATCTGATATGCAAAAAGATGTCTACAGCCATACTGCCCTGAACAAGGCTGATCTCATCTGATATGCAAAAAGAAATGATGACTAAATAAAATGATAAGCATAGCAATAAGCCAAAGCAATATTGCAATAATAAAGATGTCCAACTTGTGGGATTTTTTTTAAAGGATAGGACTAAAATAATGAACAATATTTGCTTAGGTGACTTTCATCATGCCACTCTGCTTCTATGTCATTTTTCTTGTCCTGGAGAATTCCCTTGAAGCATTCCTGGGTGATGTATAGGACCTGAATGGGTGTTCCTCCCAAAATGGCCACATGGTAATAAAAATCCTCCTGGCCAAAGGGAATGTACTCCTTTTGCCTCTCATGGTAAACTTGTCAGGATCTGCCTTGTACCACCAGGCCTGTAGCTGACCAACTGGCCCAGCATGTCCACGCCAAAGGCATCTTGGAAGCCCTGGTGCACCTCCATGCAGAAGAAGAGGAAGTCAACCTTATGCTGGATGTTATGCGCATCATGCTGATGTCCTGCCACCTCATCGCCAGCTGGAACTCAAACGCTTTGAAGGATCGCAGAGGACCAGCTCTATCAAAGGCAACCTGGAGACCACATGCACCATGGTGTAAAATATGACTTAGTAGCCAACCATGAAGCCCCTAACAGATGTTAAGAACTGCTCCAAGTAATGCTCAATGTATCTTCCAATAGCAGAAACCACCAAATGCCCAGTAATTTTTTTGTTTGCCATCCTAATTTTCTAAGATGGCTTGTTTTAAGTACCTTCCCACACAACTGGCGCCTTCTATTCTGTCCCCATCTCAACTCTGGGTGATAAAACCAGTCCCATAGCTGCAGCCCTTCTTCTCTTTCTTTGTTCCTCTTGTCTATGTCTTCTTCTTTCCCTTGGAATTGTGAGTCCCATTCTTAAACCAGCTTGGAAAGCACCAGTCCTTCTGACCGCCACTGTAACCACGTTCTGGGTTTTTGGAGTGATAGAGCCACAGGAAAGAGCCTTCTGGGCTGTAGATAGATTCTCAAAACACAGCAGTTAAGGTTGAGACAACAACCAGCAACAGAAATCACTTTTCCTTTGATATTCATTATCTTCTCCTCATTGCTTCTCTACCCCCGAGTAAAAGGCAAAACTAATTTCTATTGAGTTTTGTTCTGCGGAAGGAGGCAGGGTGGGCAGGAAGAGAAGGTGCTGTGGTCCAGCTCCTGACCCCCAGAAGCTGTGCGCCCTCGGGGCTGGACCATGCCTTGGCCCTCAGCCTCAGGGGCTCACCCCTCTGTTGCAACAGCTGCCTCGCAGCCTCTGCCTGAACCCAAAGCTGGCCGCAAATTCATTTTTTTAAATCCAAACACATCCCTAAGTCACAAGGACTTGAAAGTAATAGAACAGAAAGAGATATACAGGCCAATGGTAATCAATATTAGAAAAGATAAGATTATGAGACAAGGAGTTCCCTGATGGTGTAGTGGCTTAAGGCTTCAGCACAGGCGCTGTCGGTGCTGCAGCCTGGGTTCGATTCCCGGTCAGGGAGCTACCCACATACCAAAAAGTAAAAAAAAAAAAAAAGATTATGAGACAAAAAAAAAAATTTTAACCTTTAAGAAATTAAGGAAAACCATGTGATCAACTCAATAAATACAGAACAATAATATGTAAATATTTAATATCCAATTATGGAAGAAAGAAAAAACTTTGCAAATCAGAAATAACAGAAAACTGCCTTAACTGAGAAATGGTATCTAAAACACATACACGTGCTCACATGCATATATGCATATACACATGTACACAACTCTAAAGTGAAAGCCAACTGTGGGAAAGAAAGCTTTCCTATTAAAATATTCATGACAAGAATGCTCATAATCATTACTTCTATCAACAACTGTACTGAATGCCTAGTATAGTACACACTAGTATAGTAATAAAAGAAAAATGAAACACTAAGAATTAGAAAGTCTATAAAATGTCAATAAAAAGTACAGAAAAAATGCAACAAAAACAACTCCAATTAAAAAGACCTTAGCAATATGCTAAAGTAAACAATTTTTTAAATTGTATTTTTATATATCAATTAAGTTAAAAAAAATGAAACTTCAAAAAAGTTATTTACTATAGTATTGTCCCTTCTGGTTCTACAGCCCTGTCACTGCTGAAATTTCTGCCTCCTGGTCTCTGGACTATGTCCACCACGAGTAATTTCTCACTAGCCAGGTTTCTACTCAGCCTCTGGCCTCCCTGCCTACCAGACCTCTCCTCAAGATCTCTCCTCAATCTCCTCACTTCTCAGGTTGGTCCTCCAAAGACAAATTATATAATATAAGGGCCAAAGACACTGTAGTCAGTTCCTTTAAACAGCAATTATTTCATCTCTATTACACTGGTATGGATTTTTAGATATTTATTTTATAATTTTATCATTTCACTGATTGCATCAATTGTAAGTTTTTCAATGAACTCTTTTGGGTGTTACAGGTATTAAGGGTTGCTGATTTCCTTTTCTTGCCTTATTGCATGGCACACAATTTTCTAAAATAACTATAAGTAAATAGAAAACTTTATATCATTCTTGTTTTAAATGAAAACAGTTCTAAATATTTACTATTCAGTAAGATGTTGGCTGTTTGTCCCAGCGATATATACTTCATTATAATGAGAAATATCCATTTCTAATTTACTAGGAGTGTTAAAAATTAATCTTGATTAGAAAAAGCAGGTGGAATAGTATATGAAAATTTTCTGACTATCTTTGCAAATCTAAAAATACTTCAAAATCAAAAGCTTAATAAAAATAGACACTGATGTTTGTGAGATGTCTTTCAGCATCTATTGAAGTGATTATAGGGATTTTGAATACACTTTTAAACCCTGTAGTCAAAGCATTCTCTCCTTTCTTGTTCATTCTCCCTCTACTCAATATAATAATTTAAAAAAAAAACTGCAAATAAGATGACCACGCAGTCCTGACTAAAATCTTTAAATGGCTTCCCATTTCATTCAATATAAAATCCAAAATCCATAGTGGACCTAAGGATCTTGCATGATGCTGTTCAGTTCACCTCTCCAGTGTCCTCAGCCAATCTCCCCCTCATTCCCTCAGGGCCCACCGCACTGGCCATCTTCCTGTTACCGCATCTTTCCTGCCTCAGAGCTCTCCCCAGTGCTCTTCCCATACCTGGAAACTTGTCCCTACTCTTGGTCTGGCTAGTTCTTATTTATCGTTTCAGAACTCAGCTTAAACGTCTGTCCTTCAGCAAAGCCTTCCCTTCCCCACCAATCTACACCAGGTCCACTGTCCCTCTGTCCCACAGCATATTGTTTTATATCTCACAAGTCATCAACCTTTGTAATTATTTATGGGATTATTGGTTAAACTACCTACTGACTACACCGTACACTCCTTGAGGGCAGGGACCACATCAGGTTTCTTTACTGCTGACTCCTCAATGCCTAGTACACGCCATAAAAGGCATTTCCTAAGCATTTATAATACTGTATCACCTAGGCAAGTTACCTAAGCTCTCAGTGCCTTTGTTTCCTAGCCTTAAATGGGGCTAAGAAGACCCCACCTCACGGAGATGTGCTGAAGCTTAAATGAGCTAGTATATTCCTAAAGCACTTCAAAGACATGTCTGGCAGGTAGACAGCACTATCTTAAGTTGTTCCCTGCCAGTTCTAGCACAGTATCCCAAGTCAGTCGCCAGTGCCTTGGCCCCTTCTTATGAAGTCTTAGCTTCCACATGGGACAGGGAGCCAGCTCAACAATGCTAAAATCTGAGAGCATGTAGAAGGTAGGGGATTTATTAGTTCTTATACTTTTGTTGTGTGTGTTGTTTTGTTTGTTTGTTTGTTTGTGGAACTTTCCTAACATTTTTATTTATACTATCTCGTTTAATTCTCAAATCACTGTGTTAGAAAAATAGTAATGTCATCCAAATTATACAGAACGGAGAAATTTAGGTCACTCGCCCAACATTCTACTGCGGTAATCAGCAGAGCCAGTGGAAGGTGTGCGGCTGAGGGAGGCAGAGAGCACTGCAGACCCTCCAACCCAACGATACGTGACCCACCACACCAAATACAAAGAGGCTCCCCCAGGGGAGTGCCGCCCAAGCCTGAAACCACCACTCTCTCACACTACCTCTTTCTCCTAATCCAATGGCCTGGTTGTACTGGCACCCAGGAAAATTCAGAAGGGTCGCAAGAAACTGAAAAATCTCACCACAGTGAGGGAAAGACAGTGGCGACCTGAGCACCTAGAGTGGAAGTCAGTTCTTAACACTGTTTGGACATTTCTAGTTCCATGCCCTTCCTCTCTATTCCAAAGATACATGGAAAACAAAAGGCGATAGCAAAGACCATTTACACAGTCTTTCCTGAACTTACTTCCTCAACAGATACAGAGTATCTACTAAGTACCAGGCACTGTTCTTGGTTCCAGGAATACAGCAATGGGGGAAAAAATACAAAACCCCCTACCTTCATTGCATGGTCCCTCTATGGAGGAGAGAAGGGAAGATAGAGAAGACTATCATTGCTAAAATTTGCCTAACCCTCTGATGTAGATATTATTATTGCCCTTTCCTAAAGACAAGGAAACGGAGGCACAGAGAGGCTCTCTCACTCACCAAGGTCACAGAGCCAACTGGCAGCAGAGAAAATGTGAGCCTAGGCAATCTGGCCCCTAACCACTACACTATCCTGCCTCTCTCAGAAAGATAGGAGCTTACTAAATCTTCCACCTCAGTACAAGGGGTCTCAACTTTTAAAAAATCTTCTAAAAGCAGAGGCATGGCGTGGAAGGGAACACTGGTCAGGAAATGTCCATATGTATTCTGACTGGAAGTCAAAGGTGAGGTGTCTGCTAAACCCAGTGAACTAAGCCTGCCCAGGGGTAATTTCTTCTCAAAGGATTCTGCAGGCAACTAACACGTAGGAGAAGGGAAGGAGAAGAGGTGCAGGGGGAAAATCCAAATGCTACTATTTAAAGAATTCGCACAAGCTGATGGGTTTCATCATGAGGCTGATGGGTTTCAGCCAGGGGAAATCACATATCCTGCCTCTTCCACCGCCACACCCACTGGCTCACTTCCTGTCTCCCTGGTCCCTCTGCACCCTCTTTAATCCGCCTGCCCTCTCCCAGTTTTAGCTTTATTATTTGTTACCATCCCCAGCATGGAATCCCAAGCTTTCCAGACTAGCAAGAAACCAAGACACTCAGTAGGAGCATAACAGCTACCCAGTCAGCAGATCTCAGAGCTGAGGGAAAGACAGAGCAGGCCCAACAATTAGTGCCAGACGCTAATTGCAAAAATTAAGACAAAAAGATATATGGACACTAAAATCAGGCTGCCACTAAGGGCCCTGGGAAGACATGCATTTCCAAAATGAAATCAACTTGCTAGCTCTACCTGGCATGAGGTTAAACTAACCTGAAGAGGCAGACATTTCAAAAATGCCCCTCAAAACAAGATGAAAATCCCAACTGTTCCTCCAACACATGTCCCCACACCACCGTGAATCAAGACCCACCAGGACCACAACACCATGTCCAAAAATAAAGCCGCCCTGAGGTCGTCCAGGTCCTCCTGGGGGCTGTGGGCACATGTTTACTCTCTGGGGAACACATATAATCCCAAAGAGAGGACAGAGTGAGCTGCAATTTCCACACACTCTCACTCTCCACGGATGCTCAGGGAACCTCGGTCAAAATCATTTCCAATCTGGTCTGACTTTGTTGGGATCTGCACCTCCTGAAAGAGCTGGTGCTTTGCCACTGAGTTTAAATAAAGGTAGAATGTCCCCAATTTTCTGGGGAGGAGCAGGAGGTGTCAGTTAATGAACAGAAATCTCAGTTTTGAGGTTTTTGTCCAGTGAATTCTTCTTAAACTAGAAGCAGCTACAAACCTATCTACAGCTGTCACCTGAACACAAAACAAACGTATAAGCAACAAAGGGTTCAGGTAATAAAAGTGTCTACCTCACAGGACTTTTATAAGGATTAAGTAAACTATTATTTGTAAAATGCTTTAAACAGTGACTAGCACACAGCAAGCACAATATATATGTAATTATCTGTCAAATAACATAAATTAAGGAAATTTTTATCTATCACCTTTAAAAAAAATTCTAGTCTTGCTACACACACAGCTGAAATTTTTAGGGGCATGTTTGTGATCGAGTACTGATACACACGAGTTGTGACTTCCTGTTCATCAAGTCACATGATGACAGCAAACTTACCAAGGTGACAAAGAGCATTGGCACTCCACAAAGAGCACCACGCCAGAGAACCTGATGATGCTCATCTCAATAATCAGACTACGAGAAGAGGATGGAGATTTCATAACTATCAACTGAACTGCAGACACCAGCTAGGATATTTTCCAAACCTGGTTTGAAATCTCCATTTCACTATCTCTAGGAAAAACATCTAATCCTTCTTAGAAAGAAGTCAAACATTCCCCGCCAAGATACTCTCACTGATTCACTGCCCTGGCTCTTCCCATCACCTCAAAGAAGGGAAAACAGGGGGAAAGAAGAATGAAGTGTTGTCTGTTCTCCACAGATGGTCTACCCTGAATTTTGAGTGCCAGTTGCCACATTTCAACCTTATTAATCCACTCTCCTGGGAAGGCAAGGTGGGATTGGGGAACACCCCACTAAGCTGTTTCAGATTCCACAAATGGCACTGAAGATGGTGTGCTCACAGATGTGAATGTCCATGGGTGGGCATACTATCTCTTTAGTCTACTCTGTAGATTATTGGCCACTTCAATCTGCCAAGTAGGAACAAACAAAACAATCCACTTCACAATAAGGGAACCAAAAAGCTAATTTCTCTTCACATGGCTCTTCATTTCTCCTATTTTCCCCCAACCACCTCTTAAACCACTTTTCAGAAAATACATGTATATGTATGACCCACCAGCTCCCACCACTCCCAGCCAAAATTCATCCCTCTCATCAATTCCCCTACCAGCAGACTGACTGAAAGAATGGGAAGATATTTAGCTTATTATTATATTAATTATTATTATTATTACCAGTTACGTGCCTATGTCTGGAAACTCCTTTGGAGCCATGTCACTTGATTAGCATTCCCTCTGAGCTCAGCACAGTATCATGCGTATAGAGTAGACTAAAACATGTTCCTGACAGGCCCAGGGCAGATGATCAGTGAATAAAAACTTGTCCCTTCATTATCATTGTCCTCATTTCTATATTATCATCACCATCACAATCAGGATATAAAGCTCTCTAAAGCCAGTTATTCTCCATAACCATGGACCTTTTGGTACTCATGAATATTTATGAAACTTCTCACCAAAGGAAATTCATCCATCTGGGGACCACCATGAGCCTCTGGTCCTCCTGCAGCCACTAGCCACTCCTCCTCTCAGAGCAGGAAATCAAGGTGAGAACCGAATCTGCCACACATGGTTGGCCACCAGCACAATGGATTTGAGTTTCAGGGATAAAAGAGGCTGCACCTGAAGCTGTGACAATGATGTTTTTAGATCATCCATGGTTAATGGAGAACTCACTGAAGTAAAACGTGATTTTGAAATACCGTCATTGAAGTCACTGAAGTCAGCTTGCCTGCTAAACCCTCTTCTGGAGAAGACTTTTTGTTGAGAGAATTTTCAGGACTCTGGGAAGCAGAACATGTCTCCAATCCTCTGGAGAAACAGTGAAATTACACAATCCACCTCTGAATTATTGATGTCACAATTTATTGACAGGTCTCCATTAAGTCATAGGTCACACCCCAGATGCAATGCCATGTACCCACCCAAAGGTCTGTGACCAGGGATAAAGGCAATGCTGAGCCAGCAGTTCATGAGCACCTACTGTGTGCAAGGCCCCCTGGCCCTCTGAATCCAACCAGCATTCACAGCTTCCACCACTCATCTGATCGTCACATTGCATCATCTCATAAGCAGGGCAGGTATTCTTTCCTCCATTTTCCTGATATGAAACATAAAGCTGGTAAATTTAAGTGACTTTTCCATTGTCACACAGCTAGGTTTTTGAAGGACTGGGACTAGGACCAGATATTTAAACTTTGGGCCTATAGTTTATTTCATTAAATTATGAGGTTCCCTATACCTTAGGTTTATATTCACTGCCCTGCTGCGATAGAGCAGTGAACAGAACATAAAAATTCCTGCCCTCATGAAGCTTACATTCTAGCA
This sequence comes from Lyroderma lyra, assembly GCA_004026885.1. NCBI lineage: Eukaryota > Metazoa > Chordata > Mammalia > Chiroptera > Megadermatidae > Lyroderma > Lyroderma lyra. Next base: position 84,063 of record PVJL010005515.1, read on the forward strand.
TGGAGAGAGAAATTGCAGACACATAAACAAATAAGTTAAGGGTTAATAAGTGCTTTAGAAAAAAAAAAAACAGAGTAGAATTAGAAAGTGAAAAAAAAAAAAAAAGCTGTCATTTGGAACATGCTAACTTCACCTGGTCAGGGAAGGCCTGTCCATGAGGGAGATTTGAGTGGAGACCAGAAGGAAGAAGGTGAGCTGTGACAGCTGACAGGAAGTAATTGTGCTTGGGCAAGAAACATATAGAGGTGGGAGCAGGCTCGTTGCACAAAAAACAGCAGAAGAGAGGCCAGTGTGACAGGAGCCATGTGAGCAAGGAGGCAAATGATACAAGATGACCTTGTGAGGTAGCCAGAAGCCTCCCAGATCACACAGGGCCTTGCAAACCATGCTAAGGATCTCAGATTTCATTCCAGGGTTTCTGGAGGGCTCTGACACTAGAGGATCACTCTAGAACAATGCTCAAGTGGGTTATAGGAGAAGCAGTCCATTAACAGCTTACTGCAACAGTCCAGGCAGAGATTTATGTCAACAGATAATTTAAAACATATAGATAGATCAAACAGAAAGCTTTACATTCTAATTTTTCCAGCACAACTGAAAGAGCCACCCACTTCTCTTTCACCTTCAGTCTGATACCTTGTTCCTCCATCAGCTGACTTAGAGGCTGGGTGGCCAGCCCGGGACAATAGCACCACATGTTTTTGCTGTGCAAAATGGTCTAGTTGCATTCACTGTGGCTCACTGGTGAGGACAGGGTCAAGGAAAGGAATGAACAGTAAAAACCAGGCTTGACTTTGGCTTCCAATTACTTAGGATGTCTGATTGCCTCTACATTCTAGATTGTGGCAATCAATTTCCTGATAGACACCATTTCCACAGGCCAGGATATTTTTTAAGTACGTGGAGATTATTGATCTCCTAAAGATGATAGCAGCATTTTGGGGCAAAGAGATGCAAAGAGGAGATGAGCAGCTCCCCTGGGGCACTGCAAGTAGCATGGTTTGATCTGGCTTTCACATAACTGATGATTAGTTACCAACAGGAAACCTTGAAATCACTTATACAACCTTAGTCAAGAGTGAAGCTGGTCAAGGGCCCTCCAAAGACACTGACTTGAGGTCACTGGAGGGATGAGGGATATATATATCACTTAGCTTAGAGAGAGGTATCTTAAAACAACACAATGTTAAATACAAAGCTAACATTCATCAGGATTCTTAATGATTATATTAATTCCTTTTCCTTTCTACAGACTGAGCTATGGGAAACCTACCTAGAGGTTAACAAATTAAAAGTAATTGAGAGCTTACATCATCTTTTCAGATGGCAGGCCTCAGCCCTCTGGTGGTCTCCCAAAGCTACACATTTCTATAACCACTCTCCTTTCTGCTGGAACTACTCAAGCGATAAATCATCTTATCACTAGAACCTATAGTTTCTAAACAGCGCTACCAAAAGAAATACGCTGGCATTCAGCCAGAAGACCAACTTGATTTGATTTCTGATCTTCTGCATTGTGTTTTGTGAGGCTGTTTTTAAGGCACCTGGAGATTAGTCCTGGGAAAGAGAAATAGCCTAATGGAAAATAAAAGATTGCATTATCTCTGTGACTCTTGTGGCTAATGAAAGCTATTGCTGGTGCAGCTCAAGGTTAAAATAAAAACTAGAAGAGGGAAAGGGGAAAGTTGTCAATGAATTGCCTCCTAACAGCAAATTATTTCATTAGCAGAAAAAAGAGCAAATTAACATTTCTGCTGTGACTCACTGACTCAGCAGAGCCACTTTGGCACCCAGCAATTTCAGATCGAATGAGTATGCTGTGACTGCCATATGTCCTCAGTGTCCATATCAGCTATTCTTTCCAGGGCCATTCTCCACATCCCTCACGTCAACCTACTTGAATTGCTCTCACTCTGAGTAGCAGCTTTAAAACCAACCATCTAACACCCTTTAAAATAAATCAGAGAAAATAAAATGCACTAAGCATCAGGAAAAGAAAAAGAAGAAGAGAACAAAAAAAGACAATCCGATCACGTCATATCGTTGATTTTCACCTTAGAGAGAATTTAAGATGAAATTATTGAAATGTTTTAAATTCAAGTGAAAACTTACAAAAGACAAAAACAAAAATGGCTGCATGTGTCCTATGCCTAAACTATGGGGTAAAACATGTTTAATGTAGAGATACAATTCTTTGAATAATAACATTTTAAGGTTAGCACACAACAATAACCCAGAGATGAGACCCTCCACATATATTCACTCTAAAGTTTATTTTGTTTGTTTTGGAAAAACAAAATCTGAGAAGTTGAGGACACTGAAAGGCAAAGTCCAAAAGCACCAGAGACTGGCTGTCCAGGAGATGTAGACGACAGCCACTTTGTACCTTGACCTCTGGCCTTTAACCCAGAGGCACAGGCTTCAAGAATGGACAAGGCATTTGCAGAATTCTGAGACCAGAAACGTCCTCTCCCGTCTGTTGTACTTCTTGGCAACTAGAATGTATGACAAATCAAAGTAGTATTGAAATACTGCTCCGTGTTCCATTGCGAAACATAATGAACAACCGTCACTTCCTTTAACTGAATCTATAAGTTTCCTAAGCCCTGCAAATATTTATAGCATGCCTAAATTACCTTCCTAACAAACCACTTCATGAATTAAAGGGCCCCTACTTCTTTTATTCTAATCATTATGTAAATCAGCAGAGTCTCATCCCAAGCATGGTCCAGAATAAAATGTTCTTAACCAGAGAACATTGTTTCAAGGTCTTACACACCTGGGCGGGTCCATGGATTCTTTTCACCACAATGGCACAGCCTTTCAGCACACCAAAGCAGGATTTGTATTAAATGCGGCACCCACAGGGAATTCAGACAATCCCATCCTGCCTCTGCCCACTGTCTGAGGAGGAAGTGTAAGGACGCACACAGCTCGGGACAACTCAAGGCCTAGGGCAGAGGCCCTCGAACAAGAGTGGGTAAACTTCTTCTGGAAAAGGCCAGGAAGTAATTATTTTAGGCTCAATGGGCCACACAGTCTCTTCCTTAACTACTCAACTCTGCTGATACGGCACAAAAGTACCCATAGGTAATAGGAAACAAATAGACATGGCTATGCCCCAATAAAATTGTGTTTATAAAAAAAGGTAGTGGCTGAATTTGGCAAATAATTTAGCAGATAATCTGAAACTACCATTTGCAGCTGACTGGGGAAGCATTCTAAGCCTTTTATCACTTTTCCCAGGTCAGTAATTGTAGGCCTTATGGTGAAATCCTCATATACCCTCACGGGAATGCACCCCACCAAAATCTAGGAGAATGGAGGGATTCTCATATTCTTTTTATTTTTTATTTTGTGTGTGTGTGGGGAGGTGGGGGGGGGGGGGTAGTTCCCTGGCTGGGAATCGAACCCAGGCCACGGCGTTGAGAGCGCCGAAGTCTAGCCACTACACCACCAGGGAACCCCAACCCTCATATTCTTGGAAAATCAAGAATTAAGCGGAGACTTATATTAGACCTTTCAGGCTGCTCTGACAGAATACCATAAACTGGGTGGCTGATAAACCACAGAAATTTATGTCTCATAGTTCTGGAGGCTAGAAAGTCCAAGACCAGGGCACTGGCAGATTTGATGTCTGGTAAGAGTCCATATCCTGGTTCATAGCTGTCTTCTTGCTGGGTCCTCATACGGTAGAAAGGGCAAGACAGCCAGCTCTCTGGGGTCTCTTTTTAAAAGGGCACTAATCCCACTCATGAGTGTCCACACTCATGATCTAATCACCTCCCAAAGGCCTTCTAATACTATCAGATCGATGATGAGGTTTCAACATATGAATGGGGGAGAGGAGATTATAAACACTCAGTTTATGGCAAGACTATAGGCTGCTTCTTCCTTTTGTTTTTAAGCCAGTTGTCTCCCTAGACCAGTTCTTCCCAAAGTGTTCCGTGTATTGATAGGTGTCAGAATAAAAGGGCACTAACATCAGCTAAGTTTGAGAAACCCAGCCAAACTAAAACGGAACCAAACATTGGTTTCTCTATGGCACGACTCTACAACTATGCTGTGTTCACTGTATAGTTAGTTCCACGCAACACGGCAGCAGGCAGTGTTTTCCAAACTAACCACAGTAAGGTTTTTGACAGAATAGCCAAGGGACGGCTGTTCCATGAAATTCACTTTGGGAAATTTCACAGCAAAGATATATCTAAGAAGCAAGTCTCATTTCCCAATATGTAGGATTATTTGAGCCTAGGACTCTAGCATTTAGTATCAAATTTTTCTAGTTTCCTAGAATGAGGTAGTCTAAATAGAAAGGTTATTAGGATCCACTGGACCCACTACAACTATGCTATCTAAGCGGTCACTTAGTGGCTATTTAGTCACATGTGGCTATTTAAACTTCTGCCATTTTCTGTCCTGTCTGTCACATGGTAATGCCTGCATTCATTTAATTAGCATCATCTTTTCAGCAAACATCATAGTACAAATTGCTACCGTAATTCAATCAACTTCGAAAAATAATACATAGGTAACAGCTCTTAAAATGTGTATACATTTTTTTGGCACCGAGGTTTATATAAAATGATTAAATCTTGCCCTGCTTTCGTTATTCCTCTCCCTCTCCTCCCAACTCCTGTCTTCAAATTCTCTGGTGACCAACCATGCAACATTACTAATCATGAATGGGCCTTAAGGATATTATGCTAAGTGATATACTTGTAATTCAGACAGAGAAAGACAAATCTGTATGATCTTATACATAGAATCTAAAAAAGCCAAACTCATAGAAACAGAGACTAGACTGGTAGTTGCCAGGGGCTGAGGGTGGGATAAATGGAATATTGGTCAAAGGATATAAATTTTGCATTGTAAGATGAATAAATTCTGGGGATCTACTGTATGGTGACTATACTTCATATAGTATTATTAATAAATACTTGAAAGTTGCTAAAAGAGTAAATCTTAACTGTTCTCAACCCTCCTCTGAAAAGTAATTATATGAAATGATGGATGTGTTAATCTTATTGTGATCATTTTTCAATATATACATGTGTCAAGTCATCACATTTTATACCTTAAACCTACACTATATGTCGATTATATCTCAATAAAGCTGAGAAGAAAATCTCAGCATGGATCCAGCACTTTCTCCAGCGTGTCAATAACTAATGCACAAGTATTTATTTACTCTCATAAGCACTATTCAAATTTGGGTCCACTGATACTAGGTTCCACTCAAAGGGCCTACATTTTAGAACATGTCAAAATTAGTCAACATATAAAAATCAATGTACATTTTTTATACAGCTTCCTGCCCACATATTCACATTTCCTCAAGTCTAAAGTAACCATAATATATCCCTTCTAGGTTTGTCTTCCTGGCTGGGTGGATTGGGTAGGCTTTAGAGTGATCTGCCAGCCCCCTGTCTCTAAAAACAGAAATGTCAAATGTAATAAGCAGTCTATTATGAGCATTATGATGTTTTCAGTACAAAACCTCCCCCTAAATTGACTTCACAGTCCTTTACCACCACCCCCCAAAAACGGTCATTTTTCCACAGTGCACATCTCATCACTGAGTATGTTAATTAGTTCAACAAAAATGTAAATGTTTGTCCCACTCAATACTCTTAAAGATTAAAGTGGACACTTTCACAATCACCTTTTCCCCCTACCATAAAAACTCTATGAAGCCATGATTAATTAGTTATGAGGTACCTGTTAATCTCCCTTGCTCTTTCCAATTAACAAAATCAAAATCAGGGGGTTTCTGTGTTCTTGCCAAAGAATTTAATTGTGTTGATTCATCTACCTGGTCCTTTGCTGGAAATAGTCACTTATCACTCCTTTTGCATTTTAACTGTTCGGTTTAATTCATGTTTTTATTGTAAGCCTCAGCTTCTATTAAGAAATACACAGACTAAATATATGTTGTAAATATATCTGTTTTTGCTTTAATATTTATATTTCAAGAAATCTATTTGAAGCCTCACCCAAAGTATTCATTCTAAATAATATGAGGCTTTGTCTCCTTGCATCACTTTATTTGTACAAATCAATAATGTGACTCCAGGAAGGAGGTCAACAGGACACTGGAGAATAAGAGAAGACAAAGTCAGTGTCACCTCAGCCAGGGTTCAGCATTTCTTATTCGTGGAATCTAAAAAGGCCAGATGCATAGAAACAGAGAGGAGACTGGTGTTTGCCAAGGGGTGGGGGTGAGAAAAACAGGGGGATGTTGGTCAAAGGGTACAAACTTTGTACTAGTGTGACTAGTACACAAAGGCACGTAACAGGGCTACTGCAGCCATGGGTGGTAGGAGCAAACCTCAAAACAGGTATTAAAATTCAAGAGCATGATTCTCTTTGGAGTCCTAACCAGATGAGGAAATCAGTCAGTCTTGATAGTGAAAAGCTGTTAATGGGGTGGTTTTTGCTAGCTTGTGGAAAATGAAAAGAATAAATCTCTGCTTCTGACTGTAGAGAAAAACATAAATCCAAGAGCCCATTAATTTATGCGATGGGTGGTTTTGGACACCTGGCTGCAGACCCATCCAATATACACTGCTGGATGACTCCCAACTGAAGGATGGAAACCTAACCCTACCACTAGTAGGTTTTTTTTGTAATCAGAAAGACTACTATGAAGATCTTGAAAGGTACAAACAGATCTAATATGCTGATAAGAATCAATCAATTCATATATCCAAACATGTGACCTTGACTGGACTAAGATTAGCTCTTTTCTTCTTGGTATCCAGTAGGATTGTTCCATTCTCTAGAAGATATAAAAATAAGTCTAAATAGAATAAAGAAATAAATTAAAAGTTCCTATGCTAAATATTTGTGCTAGTTTTGAGAAGAGTTCATGAATACAGTAAGATGTCTGAAATATTTAGGAAAATAATCTGTTCTGAGACAACAAAATGGCAGCATGAGACGGAAGCCCAAAAAACTCCCCTAGAGATCACAACAAATAAAACATCTATAACTCATCTAAGGATTCCCTATACAACACACAAACACAGCTAAGAGACCTGTTCATCGCATCAAAGTACCTATAGGAGGGCAAAGAGGGACAAACAGAGGGGGAAAAAGGAGGAGGGAAGTGCAGAGACACTGGCCGCACATGGTTACCTGCTCAGAACCTACACCTGGGGGAGGGAAGAAGACACAGGCGGTATGAGCATTCCAGACCTCACTCAATCCAAAGAAAGAGAAAAGTAGGCCCAGAGGCGGGGACCATGAGACACCGCAACTAGACCTCACTTCGGCCCTCAGGAGGCGCAGACTGGGTGCACAAGATGCGCCAACCTGAAATCACTCAGTTCTGAAAGGACCAGGGGCGAGGAAAGCAGGGAGGAGCCACAGCCCAGCCTCACTCCAGCCCGGAAGGAAAAGGAGACAGGGGGCTGTGTGTACATTTCTTGGGCCATAACGAGCCCAGTCTAAGGAACCAGTTTATAGGACAGCTGACCCCAAGGCTCAGGGCAGTCCTCAGAGCAAACCAAGAACAGAAAGGCATAAGCCCATACAGGCCCCACAGCCCCACAGCTACAGATAGAAAGCAAAGGCATGGACCCTGGTCACCCACCCTTCCAAACGATGGCCCAATCTCTCGAAAGCTGGTACTGCCCAAAAGTCTGCTCTCAGCAACATACAGGGAACAAAGACACTAGTTGCCCTCCCCCACCACCCTGCCAGACCTCTGCCCCACGACCTCCTTACACCATCAGCAGTGAGCTTCAGAAGAATCTACAGCAGTGTCAGCTTAAGGAGCTGAATACCTATTCAGAGAGGCTGCCAGAATGAGGAAACAAAGAAATACATCTAAAAAGAAAGGACAACCGAAAACCCTAGAATACAAGTGGGAGCCAAACAACCTATCAGAGACAGAGCTCAATATCATGAATATAATGATGCTAAACAACTTTAGAGATAGCAAGCATAAACAAGGACTTATAGACAACAAAAAAGTACCAGACAGAGATGATGATTACAATAAAGGAAATGAAAAATGGAATAGAAGGGCTCTCCAGACTAAATGAAGCAGAGGTGCGAATCAGTGATTTGGAAGATAACAGAAAACACCCAATCAGAACAAGAAGAAAAAAGAATCCACAAAAATGAAGATAAGCTAAGACTCCTCTGGGACAACATCAAGCGTTAACATTCGTATCATAGGGGTACCAAAAGGAGCAGAGAGACAGCAGGGATAGAGAACTTATCTGAATAATGACTGAAAATTTTCCTAACCTGGTGAAGGAAATAGACATACAAGCCCAGGAAACAACAGAGAGTCCTAAACAAGATGAACCAAAACAAGAACACACCAAGACACATCATAATTAAAATGGCAAAAGTTAAAGAAAAAGAAAATTCTAAAAACAGCAAAAGAAATACAAGTAGTAACTTATAAGGGGACACCCATTCAACTCTCAGCTGATTTTTCATAAGAAACTTTGCAGGCCAGAAGGGACTGGCAGAATATATTCAACGTGATGAAAGCCAAACAGCTACAACCAAGCTTGAATGCAAGGCTAGCATTCAAAATTGAAGGACAGATAAAGAGCTTTCCAGTCAAGAAAAAACTGAAAGAGTTTTCATCACCACCAAACCAATACTATAAGGAATGTTAGAGGGATATCTTTAAGATAGGAAAAAGCAAAAATTATAAATGACGGAATGGTAATGGCTACATGTCTATCAGCAGTTGCTTTCAAGTTATAGGTATTCAAGTTTTAAATAAAAAACATAGAGGGAATTGCACTGAGTGGAGCAACAAACAGAAGACAGATACAAATTCACTTCGCTTACAGATGAACTCCAAAGAAGAAAGTAAAAAAGCAGAACAGAACAGATTCATAGATATACAGAACATTCGGTTTGTGGCCAGATGGGAGGAGGGATGGGGGACTGGGTGAAATAAGGGGAGGGGGTTGGGAAGTTCAGTTTGGTGGTTACAAAGTAATAGTTATGGGGATGTAGAGTATAGCGTGGGAATATGGTCAGTAATGTTGCAATGACTGTGTGGTGTCCTCAGATGGGTACTGGATTTGTGGGGGTGATGGGAGGAGGGCTGGAGGAGAGCATGGAAAAGCGGAAGCAATCCAGAGTAAAATTTATAGTCAATAGTCACAGGGATGTAAAGTGCAGCATACGGCATACAATCCATAACACTGTAATAACTATATATGGTGTCAGATGGGAACCAGATATATTGGAATGAGGAATTTGTAAGTTATATATAACTGTCTCTTCAATATGCTGTACACCTGAAACCAATATAATATTGTATGTCAAATGTAATTGGAAAAAAGAAAGAAAATAGAAAATAATCAGCTCTGCTAAATAGATAGGTCTGATTTATTAATTCTCAAGAGCTGCTGAAATACTGAGCATGACTTTGCTCCTTGGCTTTCTTTTCAGCCTTAGTTAAGGCGTTTGAGAGAAAAAGAATTATTTATATTTGTGATTATCCAAATGTTAAAATGTTCTGATTAAATTTGTAAATGGTGCTGAAAGCCTTAAGAATTTGAATTTGTTAAATTTAGAAGTGAATGTTAATAAATAAAACATTTTAACATAAAAATTCTTAGTTTATAAATAAAATAATACCTTCAAGTTGAGCTTAAGTTTTAAGAAATACTAGGTGTTAAATTTTATAATTTTAATAAACTGAATAATAATTGAGAACAACAACTAACTGAATGTTCCTTTCTAAGCATTAAAGCAATCCTCGGTTATTAAAAATACACTGACAATTCACTCAGGTATTGTGCTATTATGTTAAATCTTCTTTTTGAGTTTTTAAAAATGTAGTAATAATGACAAAGTTAAAACACAGCAATAAAAGTCTCCTGGAAAATTAAATAAGCCTCCTTAGGAGATATATGCTATTAACTGTTTTTCATCTGTTGCATTTGGAGTGGAAAATCACCCAAGAAAAAAGAGATTAATGAGATGAGAAGGTGGTCATCATCAGTGCCACTGCTGACTAAACTGGAACCAAATGGAAGTAAACAAGTTTCTGTTTCCTCTGCCCCCAGCTGGGTGGCTAAACGTGTAAGGACAAGGGAGGCAGAGGCAGTGGGTGGGGCAGACCAGACAAGATCGGCAACAGAGGCACATACGCACATTTCATAATGCCTTGTGGAAAGCAAGCCCACTGCAGCTGCATCAATCTAATTCATCCAGAAATTTTTGAAGAGTGACATTTATATATATCCAGATTTTTAAGCGAAAGCATTTGATTTTTAAGTCACGGCAACTAATGACTGAAAATATTTGCACAAGCGAAACAAAACACATAAGTAGGCCACAAATGACCCATCCAAGGCCTGTATGTGCCTTCTGATATGCAGAATAAAGTCAATCTCCACAGCAGAAGACTCTCGTAGCCTGGATGTCACCTGCCTACCAACCCAATCACACCCTAGGTCAAATATCCCAGAACTGCTGAAGATGATTCCATTCCCTCCCTATGGGCCTTTGCTCACACTGCACCTTCTACCCGGAATGCCCTGCTCTGCCCAGTTAGCAAGATCACCTTTTTCATGGACTCTGTCTTCCAGAATGTGTTTCCAAAACTGTATCTTGAGTAAATGGGGTCATTTACTCAATAAGGAAAATAAGGAAGTACAACACAGGCAGGTCCCATCTACCCATCAGACCAGGCTGTGCAGAAAGCCCTTTTAAAGGAAGGATAATGGCTCCAACAGCACACACTGCAACATATGCAGGTGTTGTCCAGGTAAAGCATTTTAGCTATCAAAATTATCCTCTACTTTATTCCAAAGAGAGATCCAACTTCCTCTACCTCCCAAAGGAGCAGAACAATGACTGTGAGCTCTGACTGGTTGGTCATCTTTGGTGGATGCTCCTGTAAGACATTCAAATGTAAAGAATTTTAAAAGAGGAAAGGTAAAACTATAGAGAAAGTAAACAGATCAGTGGTTGCCAATAATTTGGGAGGGAAAAGGGAGGAGTAAACAGGTGGAATATATGGTATTTTAGAGAGGTGAAACTATTCTGCATGATACTATAATGGAGGATATATGTGACATGCAATTGTTAACACCAACAGAACTATATACAGTGAACCTTGACAGATGCAAATTAAGAAAGAAAATCAAGGTCAGGTGGGGTCCCAGGATAGAATCCAGACTGTGACAAGAGAATCTAACTCTATTACAAATGTATGAAACACCTCACTGAAGAGGGTGGGGAAAGGTGCTGAGGAAGTATCTTTGGAAATGAGTGGAGTTTATAAGACTAAAGGCAAAAGAAATTGCACCTAAGCACTGTACTCTAGTTGATAAAGTTGTTTTCTGTGGGGGTAAAGATTAACAATTCTGATACTGCTATACATGTATGCTGGAATTGAACAATTAGGTAAATGGATGTCACAGAGTATAAGCCAAGCTTCTCACTATTGAAGTGGCAGTTTACAGATAAACAAGAGGAGGAATCTAGAATCCATGTGGTAATGAATTAGAGTTGGAGACATCAGTATGTTAAACATGAGTTAAACACATGTGTAGATACAGGTGATTACATGTAGAAATATTTATAAATGTGTGTATGTGTGTATAGATAGATAGATAGATATGTTAATATACACATGTATTTTTTCCTTCTATCAGCTGAGAGGACCTAAAATAAATGATTCGTCAAAGGCATTAAGCACACCTAGCACCCAGATCTAATAGGAGCCATTCTCCAATAAAAGGAACTGGGGCTCCTAGGAGAAATGGCTGATGTGTAGGACAGGAGCAGGAAATACACAAGATAAACCTGGAGGGTCTTATAATGCCAAAAAGTAAGGAAGTATTTAAAAACAAAGACCACAATGATGGGGGCATATTCAAGTGACACAGAAACCAACTGAAAGAGCTCCCAATGGCCAAAGCTAGAACAATTTTAGCAACAAAATAAAGCTGTATTGGACCATAACCCAAAGTAAAAAGTAAATACTCTTGAGTCCATACTACTATGAATAAACTATTAAATGGGAGAGAATGAGAAATCTCTCATGCAGAAGAATTCCAAATAAATTATGTAAACAAATACTCTTCTTTCAAGGAAACAGAGAATAACTAACTACCCCCTCCTTAAGTATACACTATACATAGAAACTTCCTTCCAAAGAGCACAGTGTGAAAAGGATAGGGAACAATGGCTTTACAGCAGAGAAACCTGACAAACATACTTCTAGCCAAGTAATTAAAGTTAACAGTAGCAGTCATAAATCATGTAGGTACATTTACCCTTGACACATTGTGATAAAAATGGCACTCTGTGCTCTTCCCCTCCAAACCCACAGCTCCAGTTTAATCATGAGAAAAACAGCAAACGAGTCCCAGTAAGGGGTGTCCTTCTATAAACCGATATGACTAACTCCTCAAAACTGTCAAAGACATCAAAACCAAGGGAAGTCTGAGAAACTGTCAGAGCCAAGAGGAGCCTAAGGAGCCATGGCTAATAAACGCAATGCTAAGCAGGATGAGATTCTGAAACAGAAAGAAATTAGGTAAGAACTAAATAAATCTAGATAAACTATATACTTTCGTTAATAATAAGGTGTCAATATTAGTTCATTAATTGTAACAAATACATGTAACAAATACATCTTATATTAATGTAAGATGTTAATAACAGAGAAACTGTGGGGGTGCAATAGGGAGTACACAGGAACTTTGTACTATTTGCTTTATTTTTCTGTAAGTCTAAAATTATTCTACAAAAATAAAGTCATTAATATCTTTTTTAAATGGGAGGAAAGAGAAGAAAGGCACACCAAAGACCTGGGGTGTCAGTCACAGCGATCTGGTCCCCCAGCTGGCTTCATGTGTGGTGGCTCTGTCTTGCTGGAGTGGAATTCTTCATCTCAGCATTGCACACAAATCGGGCCAAAATCTCCTTAACTCTAAGATGTAACTAATGGTAATCAGCAATAAGAACTTTCTAGAGCACAAAACAGAAGCTATTTTAAGTGATATCAGGAACTTCCAGAAAAATTTCAAGCACGTAATACGAGGGTTTCATGGGGTGTAAAAATCACTTAGGGCTTTAGAGGATCAAACGAAGATGACGGCAACCCTCATGTGAACAATTCACAAAGAGCGAGCAAGAGGCCAGGTCCAAGACCATAAAGGCTTAAACAGCAGTCTTCATTTACCTGCACTGGTTTCCCAGGGTAACCACTCTCCTTTTATTGAAGAATTCCTGAAGGCAAGCAGTCAAATCCCACAAAAAGCTGAGCTACCAGACTGCTGGAGGGCAGGGGAGCAAAGCCACTAATGCTGGTTAATTAGCACTGTCCCTGGCTGCCTCTCCAAAGGTCAGTTTCTACCCAACACCAGTGGACAGCTTGATGCTAATCAGAGTGCCAGTGTTAGTTTGAAAGGCAGTAATCAAATAAACATGCCCATTAAAATGAGGAAAGACCAGAGAATAATGAGGAGGACATGCACTAGGCCAACCAAAACAACTTTCTCTTTTTCTTCTTGTATTTTAAAAGCTAAAAATATTCTCAAACACACAAACTCATGTAAAACAACACTTCACTTTAAAAAAAAATTGAAATTGAAAAAGAAAAGCTGCCAGACATGCCCCACAGCTGACAGAGCAGCAGTGTGGCAGGCACACAGAGCGGAGGGGGGCCCGCCATGCAGCCTGTCTGAGCCTCAGTCACAACTCCCATGAGTTCAGTAACAGATCCAGTGAGTAGACTCAAGACTTCCTATCAGACAGAAAAGCCAAGTTCTAGAAATTTATGCTTCTCTCTGGTATACACTAGATAACATAATTTCTACTTTAAGATTGAAATCATAAGCCCCACGTGGAACAAACGCATGTACTGAAAACAGCCTAACTATCTTAACCAAAGCGAAATGTGAAAAATACTTGAGTGGCCTAGTGATTTTATAAGAATTGTAGAGAAATCAGTTGGACCAAACTTTGTCTCTAAAGGTCCAGTCACTTTAGACATTGAAGGCCATTTACTATCTGTCACACTGCCTCTGTAGCACTAAAGTACCCATAGACAATAAAATAGCTGTGGCTGTGTAAATACTACTTTATTTACAAAGACAAGCAGCAGGCTATATTTCACCCACAGGATGTGCTTTGCCAACTAGTGTATGAGATAATTCCATCTCTCTCTCTAATTAAACTGGTTGCCATCCATTTGAATTTCAGTAACAAAACTTTTAATTTCATAACTCGGAAAGAAAATCAACATGAATCTCCTAAAAGTCTCCTTTATACATTTCTTAAAGAAACTCAGTTAAAAGTCACGCAATTGCGAACAGTACCTAGCTGTAACCAAATAAAACTTGGCCAAGCATAACTTCTCAGGGAACTATTTTCTCTAAGAGGAAGTGTTTGGGAGAAGCACACCCCATATGAATCAAACCAAAACTCCTCAAGGGCCCAAAAGGCTTTCTTCCTTGTGCCCATTTTCCTAACATACTCCCTTACCTATAAGCTTTGAGATGGTTCACAGAATGTCCAGAACAAGTCCAATCTTCGTAATAAGGCATACAAGACCCTCCACAACCAGTCACAACCTCATTTCCAGGCATCCTCTACATCTCTTTCCACCCCCAAATTATACTCTGACAACATAAAAGGACTCACTGCACCTCAAATATGTCAACAGCCCACTTCCAAGTCACCAAGCCCTTACCAGAGTGACCATGTAATCTGTTGTTCAAACTGGGGCATTTTTGAGAGTAAAAAGAGTGCTTTTTATAACTGTGCTGGAACAACAAACATACCTCAAGGCAGGTCCAACTGTAGAGTCATTTAGCCTTTCTTTATGATGACTTCTCTGTTGTGAAAGCTGTTGCAAACTCACTGTGGGGAACTCCTACTCATCCCGCAAAGGCCAGGTCAAACATCTCCCCTCCAGCTTTCCTGCACTTTTGCGGAACTCTTTCTGGCACAGATAGCCACTCTCATCTTTGTATTTATTATAGCCTTTATCACATCATGTTATATTCACTTGTTCATGTGCATCTTTTCTTTGAGGACAGGAATGCCTCCTCTGTACCCTTGGCTGTGTGTTGGAATTGTCTTATAGAACAATTGTTTATTCATTTTCTTTTCTTTTTTTTTAATTCATTTGTATTGTTAGACTTATTAGGGTGACATCTTATTCATTTTCTTATAACACAGACTACATATATACCCATAAAACCATAATTTGCATAGCACAAACCATTGGTTCTCAACCAGGGTAGTTTTGCCTCCTGGGGCATATTTGCAACATCTGGCAACATTTTTGGTTGTCATAACCAGTGGGGATAAAGGACAGGGATGCTGCTAAACATTCTACAACACACAAGACAGCGCCCACAACAAAGAATTATCCAGTCCAAAATGCCAATGGTGCTAAGGTTCAGAAACCATGAAATAAAGTTAAAACTTTCTCAACTAACTTCCTCATGTAGCTACCACAAATTCTGGATTATAGAAATAGAAACTCATGAAAACTTCCAGCACATACACCATAAACATATTCAAAAGCCACACATTCAAGAATTTAATGTAATATAAGATGAGTAAAAGTGGCCCAGATTTACTGTAGAGATTCATGAATTAGTCTGAAAAGCAGTGTGGCTACACAATGCTACCCAGAGTATTTTGAATGTTATTCTCACATAGAGGTTATTAATGAGGCATCTGAAAGATACAGAACATATGCAGCAGGAGAAGTAATAATACAGGTAGAACTTCCTCAATCATATACAAAAAGAAATATAAAATAAAAGCTGCAAACTCTGGACCCTTCCCAAGTCACTGACATTTGAAATCTAAAGTAGATTAAAATCATATTCATTACAAAAGTTGAATCTGAAACTTTCTCAACTACAACAGAACCAAATACCACTATTACATGTAACGGAAACTTCAGAATTTTTAGAAGCTATTTTCAACCACATAATCTTATACATTAATTTCTAAAGAAAAACTTGGCCACTAACTATTAAACTGCTTCCAATAGAACAAATCTTTTAAGCTTCCTAAAACATACTGCACACCCCTTCGCCTTCAGAAACAGTACAAACTACGTCATACTTGCTTTTCCAGGATGCCCAGGGTCATCTTAACTACTTTTTTTTTTTTTGCTTTTTTTTTTTTTTTTTTTTTTTTTTTTTTTTTTTTTTTTTTTTTTTTTTTTTTTTTTTTTTTTTTTGCTTTTTGGTATGTGGGTAGCTCCCCGGCTGGGAAACAAACCCAGGCCACAGCACTAGACAGCGCCAGCGCAGAAGCCTTAAGCCACTACACCATCAGGGAACTCCCCTTAACTACTTTTAATATTGTACTCTATTAACCCTCACAGCCTGTTGAAAAGGGCAGCAGCTTTCCCCATGGGTTTCAGAGTCACTCATTAAGCTGCAACTAGCATTCCTGTTGCAATCAGTGTACCTGCCTCTGGCCTTTATCTTCAGCCTCTTCTCTTTTAATGTAGCTCTTCTGGAAATCTGGTATGAAGTAATTAACCAGAAATACCTATCTAAACCATGGTAAAGAGGCTTAATGAATGAATGAATGAATGAACAGTTCTACTCAAACCAGGCAAAGAGCTTAGTAGCCTATGAATTCTCAAACCCACAAGTATGTATGTTCATGCCTTGAGTTTCTCTTACCACCTCCTAACCCTTGTAGTCAAGAACAGGGAGGATGCCATATAGGTAAGAAATAAGAAGTTTAAAATCCCCAAAAAACATAGGTTGCATGGACAAAATGAGGAATGCAGGAGAGTAAGTTAAACATGAGCCAGGATCAGTAAAAAAAAAAAAAAGGTCATTAAACTCTCAAGGGTTGAGATCAGTTTATTTACATTTATAGCAATCATCCTGTACTCCTAAATCACCATTAACTTTCAGAAAATAACTGAGACTTGCAGATGCTATTTAAAGCTTTACAGAAAATGAACATTTATATCCTTACAAAACTTTAATTCAGGGATATTGATTTTTTTAAAAAAAACAGGCAACACATAATCAAGCATCCTGTCCATTTGGCATCTATCTTAACCTGCCTTGAAAAAAAAAGAAAAAACACTAACTGAGAGTCTCAGGAATGATTCATACATCAAGGTGACTTTTAAAAGTTTATCTGCATGCTCCCAGGCAATAATTAACCACATGAGCCATCCTTCCCCACCCCACCCCCAATATTCTACTTTGATTCAGGTAACATAGGCCCTAGGATCTATGTCAAACTTACGAAACTAAAGAATGCCCAGAAGGTATAATTCCACCCATTTAACTTCATCTAGACTAGAAATTTAACTTCAAGCTACTAAAAGTTGTTGACAGAAGAAGATGGAAATATAAAAACCACTATCCTAAATCAATCTATTATCAGGTGTATGTTTGTTAAATATTGGTAGCATTTGATAAAAGAGATGAGCTGTACAATAGTATCACAGAAACATCCAACCCTGAATGATTTCATTTCCTTCCTTTACATCCAGCTAAGATTTCTAAAAAATCTTTTAAATGACAAGTCATACATCATTGCCATATGCACTGAAAAGGCATCTGATATTACTCGGCATCCATTTTTGGAAAGAAAAAATATATAAAGATGGAGATGAATGATTTTCTAACATAAAATATCTCAACATAAAAGCACCATGCTTAACAGAGATTCTAGGCAGGAACAATATAAGAATATAATCTATCACCAGTACTTTTTGGTGGATCTGGAGATTCCAGTCAATACAATTACTCAAGAAAAAAAGTTTACTGGCACAAAATTAACACAGAAAATAAGTAGTCTTCATAGAGATAAAAAATAAGCAATTATAAAATATAACAGAAGACTTCATTCATGATGGCTACAAAATAAAAAAGTAAAATATTCAACAATAAACTTAAGAAATGTGCAACAAATATGAAGAAAACTTTAAAACACTCCCAAGGCATCACTAAAAAAGATTTAAATAAAAGAAAAACATATTACGTCTTAGGGATAAATTTCACACTGTCAAGATGCAAATTATCCCTAAATTAATATATAAACAATATAATCTCAATAAAAGTACTTTGAAAAATCTTCTTTTTTGGGGGGAGGGGGATTGACATTGAATGAGTACATTCTAAAATTCATATGGGCAAACCAAAAGGAAAGACTGGCTAAGAAAATTCTGAAAATAAAGGTAATGAAAGAATGGCTCTATCAAATATTTAAACAAATATAAAGCTACAAATTAAAAGTACAAATTAAAATAGTATGTAATTGGTACATAAGCAATGAGACAGACTAGTGAAGAACGTTCAGAAATAGATACAAATTCATGGGTATTTGTAGTATCAAAGAAGAGGCATCTCAAACTAGGAAAACATGGCTTATTCAATAAATGATGTATGGTGAACCAAGGAGCCATCTGAAAAAATAAAGCCAGACCTCCATCTTTCACACACACACAGAGTGAATCAAAATTTTAAACATGAAAAAATGAAAGCATCAAAGATATCGCACATAATTTATTTTAATAAACCTGAAGTGGAGAGGGTTTTTCTAACTATGGCATAAAGAGTCAACAATACAATTACACAGATGTTGAAATTTCTGCATGATATAAAACCACCAAAAGTAAAGTAAAAAACAAACCACAAAATGTGAAAAATATTTGCAACTCCAGACACAGGACTAATTTCCCTAATAAATATGGAGTTCCTACTAAGAAAAGATCAATAAACTAATGGAGAAAATGGTCAATTGTTATAAAGATAGTTCACAGGTAAGGAAATATTATCAATGGCTTTTCTATTAATGAAAAAATGTTCAACTTGCAGAATAAAGTAAACACAGATTAAAACTGAACTGAGAAACTATTTTCAAATCTCGAAATGTCAAAAATCCAAAACTTGACAACATACCATAGCATTCTCATATTTTGCTGTTGGAAGTATGCAATCTTTATGAGGGGCAATTCAGCAACATTTATCAGAATAAAAAATGTACATGCCCTCTGACTCAGCCATTTCCATTCTTAACATTCACTCCACAAAAGTAGTTACCCATGCAATAAGTGATGTATGAATACGTACAAGCATTGCAATGTATATTCTTTGTGATGGTAAAATACTAGAACCAAACTAAAGGGACATCAATAGGAGAATGATGAACAAATTACAGTAGGTCCAGCAATACTACAACAAAGCCAAAACCAAAGGGTAAGGGGGCCTTCTATCTACTATTCTGAAATTATCATAAAAAATACTGTTAAATGAAAAATTGCTATTGGGTAGAATAAAAGGATGCAGTGGGAAGTACGTGCACTAACATACCTGTTTATACAAGCATTAAACATCACTGGAAGCATACACAAGAAACTGAAAACATTTGTGACTATCTTTGGGGAGTGAGACAATGGGACAGAGGTAAGAGGAAAACAGTTCACATATAACCTTTTGGATTACAATACATGTGAATGTAATACTAAAAAAGTAAATTCAAATTAAAAATTTTAAACTTTAGTAACACTCAAAACACTCCTCATCCCCAACCCCCAACTACTTAACTAAGTTCTGGTGATTCACACTCCAGAACACCTCTTATTTACTCATTTCCTCCCTAACTCTGTGGCCATCATCCAACTTCATCTCCTCAAGCAACTGTTAGGAGACTGCTAGCTGGTCTCTGCATTCCTTCTCTCTCCCTTAAGAATATACCTAACTTCCTCACCAGAATCCTTTCCCTTTAAGGAGATCATATCACCTACATCTGACCAAGTCCTTCCTCTATGCATCAGAGGACGCTGACTGCATACAGAAACCCTCACTCCTCAACTTGGCATTCATATCCAAGCTACCTTTCCAACTCTGTTTCACCAGATTTGTGCTCATTTTTTTTTAACTTTCCAATTATTCTATAAGTTTCTTGAAGTTCAATTATTATCTAAGCCATCTTTTTATTTTCAAAAACTCCTAATACAAGGTGCTCAGGAAATGTTCTTTAATAAACACAATGATAAATATTAGATATAATTAATGGAATATTAAACTAAAAACTAAAATGAAAATGAAAAGCATAGTCTCTCATTCAAGCAGCTTGAGAAAAAAGAAGTTTAAGAAAATCAAATACTGTTATTTACCATTCTAAGATAGTCCACTTCGCTAGTTTTCAGCTCCAAACCTGTTCTCAATCCCACCTCCATCTTCATCCTCCACCCCACCTGCATCTCCCACTTAACTTACTTTCCTCACTTCAAGATGACAGGCTCAAATTCAATATCCTAACTGACCTGACTTTGTTCATTTCAAATGGGATACAAATGGTTTCAGTATCTTGACACTGCTTATTCTGATATGGCCTTAACATTAAGTGTAAAAAAAATAATAACAATATAAAGAGATAAAAATTATTTCATTGACCTGGGCTTCAGCTTCCCCATGATGTAATTAAACTTAAAAAACACTTCATCTTTTCAAAACCCACAGGAAAATCTGTAATGTGTTCTAAATCACACATAATAAAAATAAGTTCAGGCTTCTGAGTTCTTACCTATCACTTTTTCTTCTACCCGAATACTATTAAATGACATTAAATGTTCCCATTATCATAAAGAGGCTATTTAAAATTATCTTAAACATATTTTAGTCTTTTTCTTCTTCTGTTTTTTTTGTTGTTGTTGTTGTTTTGGAACTAACAAAAGGTAGAGAATCAAAATGGGATGAAACCCCAGTTCTGCCATCATGGAAAAGATTTTTAAATAGTCATAAATATTGCAATTTTTAAAAATCTGAATACACACCAAAAAAAATTCTCATTATAGGAAATGAGAGATTTTTCCCCCTCAGATTCCTCCCAGAATTACTGCAGGAGGTGTATCATAACTGGATTTCTGGATAGAATTAAGAGCTATTAATATGTTGTACACCTGAAACTACTATAATAGTATATGTCGATTATACCCCAATTAGAAAAAATTTTAATTGGCCTTCCTTGAATAAATACAGACTAGCAATGAGAGGAGAGAAAAAAGGAAAAATTGTCTTAAATACTTAAATAGTACTGTTAAGGGTAATCTGCATGCAAGTAATTAGAATTGTACCATCAAAAGTATTATTATTTCATATTTGTCAAAGAAAATAAACTTCTCTTACTTCTTAAGGTGTGGAAATATTGTCTTATTGGTGATAGTGGTTTCACAAACCATATAAATTTGTCAAAACTCATCAACTATACACACAGAAAGATTCAATTTTATGAACTGCACTTAACCTCAATATTAAATATACTTTTCCAAAGCTAAATATCCTTATTTTCTAACAAATATGGTACACTAAATGAAGTATTCAATTCCAAGCAACTTGAAACAGTTTAAAGATTTTGCTGTGCATTGGGCAAATGAGAAGTTACTCCAGTTTTACTGATGGAGACAATGAGGTGAGATCAGTGAAACGAATTGCATAACTTCCTACACTGTCATTGTCAGGCCATCACCAGGGTAAGTAGGACTCATGGGATGAAACCCCAGTTCTGCCATCATTTGGCTCAACATTGAAGCCTTAGGTAAGTTCTCAGTCCCTTCAACTGCAGACTTAGGGAGTTAAACTCATTTGCTGAGGTCCCTTTCAATTTGAACATTCTGATTTTATAATCTACTAGAGAGGTGAAATATAATTTAAATGTCCTTTTAAAAGAAACAAGATTTGAAAATCCTTTTATCTATTTTTAACACTATTTTAAAAAGTAGGAAAATCCAACTTACAGAAGGAAAGCAATCATGAAAGTTTCAATCAAATTACAAAAGATTTCCAACTTTATGAAAATCATTCACATGAAGAGCTTTCCTAGGACATTCAGGTGTTGTTTTACACAACATTAATTTTGTGAAAAAGACAGAAGTGTTAAGTACCATAGTCAAGAATAAAATCATTCAAAAGAAATTAAACATGCTTGATATTATGATGGAAATAAATATACATCTGAGTCAATCCACCTACAAATTTTGAGAACAATTCTACTGTGTAAAGAAGGCATAAACAAGCTAATAAAATCATGTTAGTGTTAAAAGTCTGGCCTATAAAAAGTGCTTTGAGAAGGGCCATAAAAAATTATAGTTTTTTTAGGAACCCAAAATTCTCATATGAGGTGATGAGGTAATAAGATTAGAAGAAAAAGACCAAAATTCAAAACCCCATTTTTAATGGTCAAAGAACATCAGAAAATTCATACTTGTAGAAAAATGGCTGCATGTCATTTATGACTATCTTTCTAATCATGTTCTTTAAGGCACCATTTCCCAAAGGGTCTTCCACACAGTTTTAAAAAGAAAACAAGTTTTCATGGTTAAAATAAGTTCAATTACTGCTTACTACATAATCCTCGTGTAAGTTAGGATTGCATTCAGTTGCATGTAATAGAAACTCATCTAGAGTGGCTTAACAAAACAGGGCTTTATTTTTCTTCTAGAACAATCAATCCAAAGATGGAAAGTCCAAGGCTTTTGCTTTCCCAGTGCAAGTAGGCTACAGCTCTTCAGGGCAGGAAAGAAGGAAATGGCAGTGGCAATGGTGTGTGCCAAGGCCCTCTTAGATCCTGTTCATCCAGAAACCAATGCTTTCCGGGAAGTCCCCACCCTGCAGACTTTGACTTACATTTCACTGGCCAGTACTACGTCACTTCTAGGGGCAAATGAGTATGGGCAGGTGAGAATTTTTAACTCGATACATTACCACCTAGAGCAAAACTAGGGTTCCAAATATAAAAGAGAGACTGAATGTTTGCTTAGCAGTTTAGAAGGCCCATCCTACTTACCTTAAAAATTCAAAATGCATATTTGATATTAAGGTCTGAAAAACTGTGCAGTAAATAAGCTTGTTTACCTTTTTTAAACAGTACTTCTTAAACTTATTTCAACACAAAATTCCTTATTTCCTTTGAATAGCCATTTAGTGCCACACTTCTTGGGAAATACTGCTTGAGGAACTAAAAGAAGGAGAAAAAAATCTATGCTTATCAAAGAGTCTGTTTTCATACACAGAAAGGTAAAGAAAATATGTTGCATTTAAACAAAG
>PVJL010005516.1:0-12145 GCA_004026885.1 Lyroderma lyra
CAAGGAAGTATATTCTAGCCATTAGCTAAGCATCTTGCGAAATGTTAGTTTTGCACGCACTCCACCCGACTGCTGATGCGGCAATAAGCAGGCTATGGGGGAGACGTGGGGGTGCTGTGCTTTTTCAAGCCCCTGCAATCACAGGGAAGCACCCGGGAGCCATGCTTCAAGGGCCTCTCTTTGAGAGCGGCTCCCAACAAGAAAGAAATAGAGCTGTGTTCTCATCAGGGCTTTGGGTGATATTCTTTAGCTTTTCAAAATTGACAGCTTAAAGGATTGCCTTTTGAAGTCCTCCTTTAACGCAAGAAACCATAAGTTGTGCATCTAAGATCAAGGGACCCATCCTGGTGCTTCCATTCTGGGTCCTCCTAGCAAATGGTTTTTGCTTTCATGGAGTGGGCCTGATCTTGTCTATGTAGCTCATCAGCATGAGTTTTATCATTGAGCCAGACTCTCTCTCTTATCTCATGGTCAAGAGTAGAAGACAGAATAATGTAAAGATCATAAGATTGAGTGAGATATGTAATTTTTTTAGTATAAGTATAGGAGTAAGTACAGTAGGACTCAGGCATTTTTTAATCAGAGAGACTTCATAAAGAGAAATGAGAACATGAACTAAAACAATGCCCTCAGCAGCAGCCACCTGTTTAAAGGGGAGAAAAGGAGCAGGTAGCAGAACATGGGTAAATGGAAATTGAGAATTGGAAGGAACAAAATCAGGGGAAGTAGAGGTCTTGGAGGCTGAGGGTTCAAGAGGCTTCTAAGAATCATATGGTAAGGAAGGACAATGGTCCACAGGATCAAAATTGAAAGAGGTTGGGGGCAGGCATGGGGATTTATGACAATGAGTTCAGTGGCAGAGAATTAGAAGGCACTTGTTCGGGCTCTGAGTTTGGAGTTTTAGAGTACATCAAGAGAATCCGATTGGTGCAGCAAGACTGACAGAGGGAGTGTCCTGTGCAGAATGCAAAGAAAGCCTGGATATGGGGAACTTCAGACCACTCTTTATTGCATCGACATAAAATTTTGAGGTCCATGGGCATTGCATAATCAAAAGTGTGATTCTCTGAGCAGTGTGGGCCATTGTCCAGTTTATATTGTGGTCATGCTATGTTACAATAAAAGACAAGGCGCTTGGTTCAATGGCCTTCAGACTGACCTCAATGGATAAGATTTTGCAGAAGGAAACTTAAATGGGGATTTTTTGAGGGAGCAGATTGAGACATTTCTATGGTCCAAAGAGTGGTAAGTGAAAGAGTCCCTAAGTCCTGAGATGTCAAACTCAGTTGAAGGGACATTCCCATCTTAAAAAAGAAAGACCAACAGAAAGGACTCTTGAATTAGTTAGGTATCCCCACCTCAGTTAGAGACGAAGGCTAAAGGCCCAGTGATTCTCTCACCTAGCTCTAGGACCTTGGAGGAACCCAGGAAGAACACGTGATATCTTGACTTACAGTATAATTGGTGTCAGTGCGGATGCCAGATGCAGCAATGGAAAGAAAAGCTTCCAAATTTGGCACTCCTCTCAGCTACTTCAGGAGACAGGGCAAGGCTACGATGCTGCAGGAAGCAGCTGAGCAGACCTCAAACCTGCACAAATCCTCCCAAGTTTCTGCAGTTTAGATGTATTCATGACTGTTGAAGGAAGAATTAGTTTCTACTTAAAAGAAAAATGTTGTTTCTACATTAATAAGTCAGGACAAATCCAAGGAAATATCTGAGGAATATTAGAATGCGCCTGAAACCTAAAAACATTCCAGCCATTTTCATGATCTACGAATTCATGATTTCTTTCACTACTTCTTTCTCCTGCTGTCCCGGCCCTTACAATTTTTGTTTATTATTATTTAGACATTGTCTATTTCTGATATCCATGTCTTTCCTGCAGAATCAGATCCAGGTGCTGACACATCATCAGAATAGACTAATTTTCCTACTACAAGAAACCAGACTCCATTAGCAACCCCTTTCTTAGTGCAGTACATAAATTCTAAATCTACATCTGGTCTTAGTAAGAAGCAGCCAGAAAGAATGCCCTATTCCCTTCTCTTGCTGTCTTTTTTCCCTCTATTTTATATAACCAAGAACCTGAAAATGTAAGATCTGAAAGCTTGCTAAGCACCCTCACCCCTGGAAACGTGGCTGCTTCCTGAGCTCTGGAGAAAAGTAACACATCTCTCAAGAAAAGTAACATTTTTCTAGGCACAGTGAGACCCACTGAGAAAATAACATATATGTCGCTCTGCCAAGGTGATGATTTGGCCAGCATATCACTATTTCCTCTTCAGAAACTACTTCATTTTCATTCTATAAAACTCTTGCTACAATAAATGTCAGTTCTGAGGGTATTTTTGGCCTCAGCCCATCTGTATTCAGATGCCCTTAATAAAATTTTGTTAAACACTGACTTGGCCTCAAGCACCTTGCTCTCAGCACCCTTAACAATCTCCAAGTGGAACAAACATGGCCATCTTTACAAACTAAGAAGATACTGGTATTTCTATCTAAATTACCATAACACATTGAGTAAAGATTTTTTGAGGAGAATCATCTTTTTAAAAAGGTAAAATTTATGTTATATAACCTGATGCACATATCATTTTCAAAACTAAATGATTGTTGTCACTAAAATGATGGCTATTGCTATGAGATATAATTAGTATACACTGACATCAAACCCCAATACACACAAAATTAAAGTTCCATTTACAATAATAACATGAACTATAAATTATTATGAAATTTATTTTATACAAAAACAAACAGATAGAAGTAATGGCAAAAGTGTAGACAATTCAGTTAACAGGGGTCATGTTTGCATTGATGCCTTATCGATTTTCTCTTGTTCAGCAGCATTTTCTAGAACAACTGTGTAGCCACAACTCCTGACACATAGCGTTGCTATAAACACCATACATCATGCCACTCACCCACCCTCACTGTTTTGCTTCTCTCTCCCCAGTCCCTTATCAGAGTCTGCCACCTTCACTGGTGGGGAAACCTATGAGGCATGGGGATAGAAGCCCTCTGAACCTGAGGGGTGGGTACAACAGGGTCACACTATCTTCAGCCAACTTAACAGTTTCTGCCATGGCACACATTTCACAAAGCTCTGGGCAGCCTGCCAGGTACAACTGCAAATGCCTAGCAATGATCTTGAACTTAAGTAGGTTCAGGCAGCTTCCCTGCGTTTGGAATGCCACATCATCTCCAAGAAAAACTAGAAATTAAGCATGGCAACCAGAGACCAAGTATTAAAAAACACAAACCAGCCTTGAAGGGTGTGAAGCCTCTACTTAGAGCCTTTCCATATGTGACTCCACCTCTTGACTGTCCTCCCTCCCCCACTCCATTTCCCCCTCTTTCATTTCTCCCCAGTTCAACCATGTTAAAAAGTCTGGTTTTTCATTTGGCCAGGATACACTCATGACCCGAGAAGCCCCAAATGGAAGCCATTATTTTCCCATTAGGATTTTGAATGGGTCCCACAGCCATGTGTTCTACAAAACCCAAAGTTTGTGCTGGAGTGTGTTTCAGCAGGACAGACATTGTCATTCCTTTGGTCAGGTAAGACCCAGGATTTCAAAAAATGCACATCACCCCAAATCTAATTGTGAACATTACTCATTCTACCCACATGACAGACATTGTTTCTGGTTTTCCACTTCAGCCACAACCCCAGCACTGGCTGCCAGGGCCTCTACCACTCCCAACCATTTGTAAAAGATGGTGCTTCCAAAATATTTATGCTAAAGGTACAGAGAAAAAAGAGAGTATTGAAGTCTGATTTTGGGTTGGGTGATGAAAAAGTTTGCTAGTACTGACCTGAGTGTAAGGAAACCTGAGGGTTCCTGCTCTTCCCAGAAGGCTGCTGCAATAGGAGCCATGCACTTCACCTGGTTTGATGGCAAGAGGGGAAGCTGGGGATACCATGGCAAGGCTCTGACAGCAGCATGTTCTAGTTCATCCAGTGTGCCACTGTTCCAACGTAAATTCAGGAGACCTTGGCTGCCTCCATATCTGTCCCACAAGAGCACTTTGGTGAAGGCAAGGCCAGCCCCTGACCTTTGCTTTTCATGTACTATGATTTTGAAATGCCCCATTCAGAGTGGCCTCTGATGGTCAGTCCGAGCACCACAACTGAGTTTTGACTGGGTTCTGCTAATGTTTGGAGTGTCTAGCAGTGTGATGGGAACTAACAATGCTGAGAAGTGGGATCACATCTCTGCCTCAGGAATGCATCTCAGCTTTTCTTACAGAAGCTTATAGCCTCTACATGTGCCCATATCCCATTTTTATGTTACATCAAACAGCCAGATTCCACCATTGTCAGCAAGCACAGTTTTCTTTCAAACCACGAGGATATTTTTCTTCATTTATACAAACTTTCCTGCCTGTGTATGAAAGCTTCCCACACATTGAGCCTTGGAGGACACTCCTGGTTTATGAGACTGCTGTCCCATTCAGCGTCTTACTAACAAAAATTTGTAATGTCAGGTAGCATTGGTCATAGAATTACTATGAGCATAACATCATACTAGCTTATGTATTCGTACTTTTTTAATAGTTCTATGGCAGAGCATTATTATGATTTTATTTCACATGAGCTGACTAACCATAGCACCTGCTATGTCCCCAGTGTGCACTTCAATGATAATGTTTTAAACTGGCCCAGGGCCCTAGCTCCAATCATCAATGGGGTTTGCTTTGAAAATGAGAACTCTGAGATCCTGTGACACCCTATCCTGTAAGACCCTTTTCTCTCAGCATTCTCACATACACTAGGATAAACACCCATGGACACACACACACACACACACACACACACACACACACATACACACACACACACACTGACAGTCCAGCTGAAAGTCAGAAGGGAAGTGCACACAAGGGAGAATATCAGAGTCTCTGGGTACCTTGACTAGTTCTCATAATAGGAAAATGAGACATGTCAGGCTGTTGGGCACTGCAACCGCAAAGTGCCCAAGAATCTGGCTGAACCAGTGTCATTCCTGGGCACGTGGAAAGAACAAGCCTGACATCCCACTGACAGTGGATTTAATGTCTCCACCCTAGGCACCTGAAACTAAAAGCAGACACCCCCAGTGTGGCAGAGCTTCAGAAGAGAGTGCCTCAGCTTACTCCACTCTCAGGTGGTGTGCAAAGACATAGTGATGGCAAGAGTCTCAGAGCCTGCAAGTGGGCCAGTTGCCTTTGGGTCTCCGTCAGGGCCCAGTGTGCTCCATGTGTCTGGAAAATTCTTTAAGCTTTCTGAAGGTCTTTCTGAGCTAAGGGCTGCTTGGGTTCCAGGGGCCTTGGTCATGCACAATGTGGTAGAGCACAAAAACACTCACCCAAAAGCCAGAGGCAAGTCCAACTTTGTTTGGAAACTCATAATCTTCATTTTGAAGTGGAAAAAGTCATTGTCTGGACTCTGGTGAAAGGCTTTGTGACTAAACTGGATACACACCAGAACAGTGGAGAGAAAGCAGGTATGAGAGAGGCTTCTGGTTTCTGACAATCCCCTGGAAAATATTCCCCTGGAACATCCTCTTTTTTTCTGATCCCGGGTGTACAAAGCGTTTTGAGGACCTCAATCATAGGAGTATGTTATAATTTCAGGCTTTCTTGCCTGGGGCTGCAGTACCAAGACTGACCACGAGAAAGCAAGCTGTCCCCACTGTGGTCAATGGCACAAAAACGAAGAAGCACAAGAGGTCATTCTGGGTGTTTTCTGCCCTTGAGCAACATGCATCATTGATTATTAGCATTCATCCGTACTATTTGAGTACTCACAGAAAGGAAGATATACTGAGACCTTTTTGCTATTTTCTCAACTTTGGTAAATGCTGCCTTTACCATACACAGAGCTAAGAATACCAACATGGTCTCTACCCCCTATCACCTCAAAGCCTGGAGATTGAAATGAACTCAGCAGGAGAGAAAAATTGCTGTGAGAGAAAACAGTGAGTGCTACAGAAAGGACCACAGACTGTAGGTGTATATGAAAGGTCTCCATAGTTACATTTGTGGTGTGATCATAGGGCAAGTGGAGTCATTTTTGCAGAAGTAAAAAATCAGGGGTTTGGTGTGAGGGAACTTCAACTGACAAAGACTTGGGGGCAGAAATAAATATTAGCACAGAAGAATTTCAGTAGAAATCAGGGTGTCTAGACAGAGGTGGGAGGTAAGGAAAACAGGACCAGACTTTGGCTGTAAACACGTGCTTCTTCAATGTCAGATGGCTACATTTCCTTCGCATAGCCCTTATGGGAACAAACATGGACTGTATCCCACACATTCTCTGTGATCAGGCACCAGGCTTGGCAGAGCTGGGAGCCTCTGCTTCAAGGTCTCCTGAGAGGCTGGGCAGAGTGTCAACTGAGGGTCGCACTAGGGGAAGTCTGTCTGGGACGACACATGGGTTATTAGCAGGATTGAGTTTGGAGCGGGGTCAGAGTCTTTACCATCTGTGGACCACATTTATAATTTGTGCTGGTGCCTCATAGAGCAAATTATAATATGTCACCTTGCCTTCTCATATAATGGGATCAGAAGAACAGAGAAAGACAAGCAGAAAGAGAAATAGATACACAAACAGAAAGGCATATGAACATGGAGAAACAGAGTCCGAGAGAGCAACAATGACAAAGAGACCAAGTCAGTCATACAGAGACAGAGGGAGCCAGAAGAGTCATAAAATTTCCATATCTGTGTTAAAAATAACACCGATAATTTCATCCTACTTTATTAGATACTTTAAAACCCAGTAACAAAGTCCATGCAGCTTCAGGTGAAGGGGCTTGCACAGAAATATTTTATGTGAAGGTAAGAACACTGGCAGCTACAGTGAGGCTACCCAGCACATGAGCTGAGATGAGACACTTATACCTGCAACTAAACATAAGAGGAGGCCCTGGAAAGTTCTATGGCAAAGGTAATAATGTACAAATTTCTGTTCATTTGACCCCTTCTTGGACACAAGCAGGATGGTCAGTTGAAGTCACTGGCCCCAGAGCAGACCCAGTCAGTGGGCAATTACAGTCCAGTAAATCCATGCATCACATCTGTATTTAGGTCTAAAGACAGCCTTGGAAATAAGTGCTACAGCAGCAAACACTGTGCAGATGGGAGACTAGGGAGGCCCCAAAGAGACAGGTGTATCAAAAATCACATCACTGGTGATGAAAAAAAAAATGCCAGGTGTGATTACAGCTCTGGATTCACAAAATTAGGGCCTTGGCATCATTCCAGTTTTCATAGTGTTTGAGGTGAGCTGGGGTGGTGCAACTACGAATTTGGCATAGGGTAAAGAATGAGAAGGCACCAACCAGAGTGTTTGGAGAGGTCTTGTCTCAAGAGGAAACCCAGGTAGGGGAACGAAATCAGTAACAATATTTCCTGATTATAGAGCACAACAGAACTTGGAGCCCTGGTAACCAGGCAACCACAGTCTGGAGAAGCCCCTGTTCAGTTCACTTGGTTGAAGACATTTGATGTAGCATAATGTTTTCTTCTTGTGTCCCAAGTCCTGCTGAACTGGCTTCAGAAAAGCCTGTAGTTTAAAAGCTATCCCTTGCCTCAGGTATTGCTCAGGTCTCACTTCAATACTTCTGGCTAATTTTCAATGAAAACAAAAGGTAATACATGAAATTCCATGGTAGTCAAGACCAAAACAGGCCAGCCTTCTTATCCTAACTTGACAGCATTATGTTCCTTCCCTGTGGGTGTATGTGTATGTGTGGTGCTGCAGGAGGGGTTTTCATTTAAGGAGGGCATGCCCTGAACAGTAGCCAGCTGAGGAGGGCTCAGTAACTTAGGTGCCCTTTCAAGTTCACATTTCAGATCAATTGTGGCTAACTGGGATGTGTAAGATGGAGCTACGCTGCCTAGGGTTTATTTGAAACACTTTATGAAAATGTGATACCATAGAGGTGAGATATGTGTGGATACAGCCTGTCCCTGCTCTGAAAGCTCAAGGCCAGGTGGGCAGAAGAACTTTGATGCCTCCACACAGGCTGCTGGTCAGGGTCAATGCAGAGTTCAAGACAGGACATTGGAGATTACTTAGTCAATGGAATCACCCACTCCATGTCTATTGCATGAGAAACAAGTACTCTGTGCCACCAATGCAGAACCTTGGTGTGAGAACCTTGGAGGTCTCTCTAAGACTAGGACTCAGAAATTGCAAAGTATGGCCACCAGTCCAGAAAACACCTTGGCCTTTTCAGAGCGGGACCCACAAGTTTTGCTTGCAGGACGTGACCACAGTCTTTCACCTAGAGTGCCAAACTCAACATGCCCTGACTTAGCCTGAGGACCTGAATCCCAGAGAGGCAGAACCTCATGCTTAAAAGGGTCTATGGGAGCTACAAGCCCACAGGACTCAGTGCCACACACACACAAGGAGAAAACCCAGAGGCTGGCACTGGACCAGGTGAAAAGATGAGACTCAGACTAACTTCTGTGCCTGCACCTAGGGGAGATGGTTTCTCTGAGGGCCTTGATTATGGGTCCTAGGTTTGGAATGAACCCAGAAAGTAAGAACCTGAGTCAACTTTGCTACTGCCCCAATTCAGGTACAGCTCATAAATCACAGCACAATCTTGACCCTGCTCTTATGTCTCCTGAGAAGCCTGTTGCAGAAGCAAGAGCCAGCCAATGCTAAAGGCACATCCATATTTTAAGTAGTGTCTACCCTCTGCAGCTGCCCCAGTGCTGC
This sequence comes from Lyroderma lyra, assembly GCA_004026885.1. Taxonomy (NCBI): domain Eukaryota; kingdom Metazoa; phylum Chordata; class Mammalia; order Chiroptera; family Megadermatidae; genus Lyroderma; species Lyroderma lyra. The sequence continues at coordinate 8,726 of PVJL010005516.1, forward strand.
AAGGTTATCAGATACTGATGGAGCTGCAAATCTATTACCATCAGATAGACCTTCATCTCTGAAGCAGTGGGGGTCAAGTGTCTGTACCAGGTCCTGGAAGGGACCTGAGCCTGGCACAGAACTCAGCCCTTATGGAAAATAAGCAGTCAGTAGGGCAAGTTGGTGTCTCAAGGACACCTGATGATGTCATTGCTCCCAGTACCCCTACAGTGGGGCCTGATTCTAAAAGGCACTCCTGCACTGTTTCTTTACAACACCTTCAATCTTGTTTCCTAACCTGAACATTTCTTTTGTTGTCTTCTATTTTTTGTTTGTTTGTTCTTCAGTGTTTTACATTTATATAGTATCTTATATAATGTGTTAAATTCATGATACTAAATTTAACAATTATCCTAATAAAGTGTACTTTCATGAGCATTTAGTTCATTAATCATCACTCTCAACTTGTGAAATATTTCATCTCCCAAAACAAAATTTCTCACACAAACCTTTCACTTTGCACTTTTTTTTTCAGCCTCTGGTAAATTTAATCAATTTCTTTTTTGGATGCTATATTTATTCTGGATTTTTTATATTGTTCAAAGAACAAAAATTATTTGCTTTCTTGTCTGCTCACAAAGTTTTTGAATTAAGTCATTAATTTTTGTTTTCATTGGGAGTGATTTCTGTTATTATTGTTGTCGTTTAATAATTGAAACTCCAGATAACTTGAATATTAAATGTATAAAATGAAAGCCTTTTGTAAATACTGTGAATAACCAGCACTTGTGAAAACTGGTAGAGGTCTGAAAAAAGTATGGAGGCACTCCATTAACCTGAAGTCAAGAAACTAGCATGCTCACACTATTACCTTGAAAGGAGAGAACATAGGGTCAAATATTCTTGTAATTTTTACAGTAATAGCTTGATCATTCTTTTAAATTAGGTCTTGCAATTCTTCTGTAAAGGGAACTAAAGGAATGCCCACGAGGTTTAGCTTAGTTACTAATGAAATAGCCTTATTGATACCGCCTATGAATATTCCTATAATACTTTCCATTGATCTCCACACATTCCTGCTTTAATTAAGAAACCAGAAATGCAAAGTTGGTCAGTGAAGTTTAGCACATGAAGGAGTACATTCCATTTCTGTATATTTTATTGAAAATGTACCTAAACTTAGCATAGAAAATATAGTCAATAAAATTGTAATAATTATGTACAGTGAGAGATGAATTATTAGACTTATTAAAGTAATCCCTTTGTCAGGTATATAAATGTGTAATCACAATGTTGTTTAGTATGCCAGAAACTAATATAAAAATGTATGTAACCAAATAGTGGAAAATAATTTTTGAATTAAAAAGATATATATGCCTAAGAAGAGTTGTCTATACTGCTAATTTGGAAAGTGATTTTTAAGGAAAACATTTCGGTGCACTGACTTTGATTGGTGTCCAGTAATGATTAAGAAGAGACTTATCTACAAAATAACAAACACTTTGCAATGATCAAAGTGGCATCCCTTATCTAATGACTAGTGTATTTTCTTGGGGTAGATAGAGTGTTCTGTCTTGTTGCTCTTTCTGAAATAATTTGTAGTTTTAGAGTTATTAAATTTAATTAATAAAAATTATGTCATACATTTTCTGACATTCAGTGATGATTTATATAGTTTGTAACATTTTACTGTATTATGTAATTCACATATGCATATATCCACTCTTAATTTTGTTCACTTAAGAGGATTTTGTTACTTTGGAATGATTTCTAGAAATAATTTTACTTTTTAAAATAATATGGAGATATTTATGGTTTCAGATTCTTATTGGTGAACAACGATAAGAAAGTGACCTGTTTAAACCTACACTTCCATTAACATTAAAATATTTAGCCAATTTCATTGCACATGCATTGTGATATGAAATATTTAACAAACAAGAGAATAAGTTATTAACAATATCAAATATAGTATGGTAAAAATCAATTTAAAACATAATGTTGATTATTTTTATAAAGAGGACAATAACAATATCATCTACAGAAAAAAAAACATGTCACCATATTTAAAAACTAGGAAGATATCAATGTTTCCATCAAAATTAGATGAATAAATTTAGTCCTGAATAATTTAAGAAGAATCATTATAGATAAATTTTTTAATTCATTTTTATTGTTAGTTTTAATGGGGTGACATCTGTTAGCAAGGATTACATAGGTTTCAGGCATACAATTCTACAGTGCATTGTCAACTTCATGTATAATAACTTCACCACCTAATGTGACTTCTCTTTCCATCACCTTACATTTAGCTTACCCCCTCCTCTCAAACCACCTCCCCTTTCTCCCCTCCCTATCCTACTCATGCCCAAATAAACATTAAACTATTGATTGCGTCCATGGTTTATTTGTTTCTTCATTTCTTTTTTCTTTGCTTTCAGTTTTATATTCCGCATATGAATGAAGTCATACAGTTCTTTCTTTTTGCTGTCTGGCTTATTTCACTAAGCATGATGATCTCCAGGTCCATCCATTTTGTTGCAAATGGCAATATTTCATCTTTTCTTATAGCCGAATAATATTCCATTGTATATATGTACCACAGCTTCTTCATCCACTCATCTGTCACAGGGAACTTTGGTTGTTTCCATGTTTTGGCCACTGTGAACAGCGCTGCAATGAACATTGGGGTACATAAGTCTTTGTGGACAAAGGCTTTCAAGTCTTTTGGGTAGATTCCCAGAAGGGGGATTGCTGGGTCAAATGGTATCTCCATTCCCAATTTTCTGAGGAACCTCCACACTGCCTTCCACAGTGGTTGTACCAGTTTGCTTTCCCACCAGCAGTGTACCAGAGTTCCTTTTTCTCTACATCCTCTACAGCACTTGTTATTCCTTTTCTTCTTGATAACAGTCATTCTCACAGGTGTGAAGTGGTATCTCATTGTGGTTTTCATTTGCAATTTCCTGATAGCTAATGAGGATGAGCATTTTTTCATATGTCTGCTGTCCATTTGTATTTCTTCGTGGGAGAAGTGTCTGTTTAGTTCTTCTGCCCACTTTTCAATTGGGTTGTTTATTTTTTTGTTTTTAAGTCTTATTAGTTCTTTATATATTTTAGATATTAGACTCTTATCTGATGCATTATTTCCAAATATTTTCTCCCATTCAGTTGGCTGTCTCTTTGCCTTGTTAATGGTTTCTTTTGCTGTGCAGAAGCTTTTTAGTTTGATATAGTCCCATTCATTTATTTTTGCTTTTACTTCCTTTGCCTTTGAGGACAGGTTTATGAACTTTTCCTTGAGTCCTAGGTCTATAAGTTTAGTACCAATGTCTTCTTCTATACAGTTTATTGTTGCAGGTCTTATATAAAGGTCTTTAATCCATTTTGAGTTAATTTTTGTATATGGAGTTCATAGATCAGGTTCATTCTTTTGCATAG